>PVIH01009298.1:0-83551 GCA_004025045.1 Sigmodon hispidus | reverse complement strand
TAACATAAATGTCCTTTACATATATTCTTTGGGTTCTAGTTTTGTGTTTTTATGAGAATACTGTGTATTAACACGTGTGTCTTTGTGTCTATATAATGTTCTTGTGCTTTTTCTTCTCTCTGTTTCTTTTATTTGTTTTGTCCTATTCCTATTTGTCTGTCTTTGTTTATCTTATTTTGTTTTATTTTATTATTATTCTTTAGATGCTTGTTTGTTTCCTAGAAGAAACAGGGTGTAGATTTGGATGGAGGATGTAAGGAGGATCTCAGAGGAGTTGAGGGAGGAAACTAGTGATCAGAATATTTGGAATGAAAAAGTATACTTTCAATGAAAATAATATACAATTGTATTTTTAGGGAAAGATCTTGAAGGAGGTAATGAAGGTCACATGATGCCATTAGTATGGGCACACAACCAATATGACTAGAAGTTAGGATGAAGAAGCAGATATATGCAGAGATGACTAAATCCACAGGGGACTGAGGACCAAAATCATCAAACCAAGAAGAAACCTGATTTCTCCAAGGAAACCATCCATTCATACTTTGACTTTGGGTGGCTAGCCTCCACTATGGTTTGGAATTTCCATGGTGTGCATTATTCCTCTGTTGCTTTCATATGTCAAGTCAAACAAACTGATAGAGTTAATGCCTACTTCAAATCCAACTGTTTCTGTGTTTACCTTGACCCTATGCAATCTAAATGTGGCCAAAATACTCACTGCACAACAGTTAATCTTATTTATTATACTCATTTTTCATATGAGATGGTAAATAACATTGTTTTCCAATTAGTCTCTGAGCCAGAAAATTCAAAGTGATTTTATGAAAAATATTGTAATGAGTTGTTCTAACTTTAAATAGTTTAAATTCTAACTTGACGATATGTCAGAATTTGTTGCTTTCATGCATAGAAGAGCAGAATACAGGATTAGGGCCTCTAAGTGTATCTGTATAGCATGGAGTAGGAACTTATTATTGAGGATTTGAGCTGAGCTGCCATCGCTCAGAACAATGGGTTTTGATTTTGTTAGGATATCTAATTCTCATTTTTACGGACATGTAATCAAAGTACATCATATACATGGGGGCGTGTATGAATCCTAAGTGTGCAGATTGATTACACTCAACCAAACACATCCAGATAGGGCTGTTTACACTTCCCACTAAACTTCCAAACAATAGTGCCAACAAAAATTCTCCCAAATTCCTTAACCTAAATCCAAATATAACCTCTCTCTATTCCCAAAAGATATATTTTTGTAAGTTTTGTGACTTTGTTTTTGTCTGTGTGGCTGTATTGCATGTCTATGGATACCCATGAAGGTCAAAATTGTGAGATGCTCCTGGAGATGGAGGTATAAGAAATTTACCTTTAAAAAGTAGGGCATAAGGCTGGAGAAATGGCTCAGTGGTTAAGAGCACTGACTCTTCTTCCACAGGACATATGTTTGATTCCACATGGCAGCTAATAACTGTCTGTAATTCCAAGATCTGACACACTTACACAGTTATACATGCCAGCAAAATATCAATTCACATAATAAATAAAATTATTTAAAAAGCAGTACATGCTCTTAACCACTAACCTCTCTCTTAGCCCCTTCAGCTAATTTATAATAGTTGTCTATCTTTTATTGTCCTATAAGATATTTTGACATGAGGTGTGTGAGAATTCTTCACTGATTATGTTTTCTTACACTTACTTTATATTTACTTCTTTTAGTGATGCCTTTCAAAAGATAAAAGTTATTTTAACTTGTTTTAATATGTTCCAACTCTTTACATGTTCATTAGATATTTTATCTTTACCTACTTCAAATTTATAAAGGTTTTCCACTTTGCCTTTCTGCTTTGTATTTAGTGCTACAGTTATATTTTTGTATCTCATAGGTAGATAATATGTTGTTCATATAAGGCTATAATAGTATCAAAAATGACTATTGCCAAGTTTATGTTCTTAACACACTAGTTTTGACGATAGTAATATGCAGAAATTTATGCTTTTTCTCATCTCTGCAGTGTAAACATGTAGTCTGTTTAGATATAGCTTTTGTAACATGTTTGTGCCATACCCAGTTTCTAATAGCTAACTAGATAAGCAGTTAATGGGCCTACAGTCCTTTCTGTAACTTCGTCACTTTTCCATCTGCAAGTTTGCTCAGATTAACAGGAAGGCATTACTCCCCTGATGTAGTGATATGACCTTATTAATTTATATGGAACATTTCTGTGCATTTCTCTTTGAATCTTATATTTGATATTTTATGAAGATCATAACTTTAAAGGCTGATAAAATTTATTTTTTACCTCATATATTCTTATCTGAAAATATCTTAGTCCCACGTTGATATTTTCTAATATGCTCGGTTTTACAGTTTTGCAGTATCTGAACATACTTTCAAACAAACTTAACACTTTACAGATTAAGCTTAGATGATTGTTTATTTTATATAATTATTCATTTCTAAGTTTATTTGGTTGTACATAATATACTGTTTCTATCAAACAGCCTTTGAAATGTGTTGAACTTTGACCATGTTTTCCAAATTTGCTCTTTAAACCACCACCTTTTATTTCTTCTTTCATATTTGAATCAGCCTGTCAGCTTTCACCAAGGGCATGTGAGGTTTACATTGATGTTGCTATGACTCTAGAGATCGTTTCATGAGGGGAAGTTGTCATCTTTAATGTCATTTCTCTTTTGACCCATAAACATGATAAAAAGTCTTCATTTATTTAGGTCATCTTTAATGTTTGACAGGTAATTTTTTGTAGTTATCAAGGTACAATATTCATGGCTTGGGTGTGGCTTAAATATATGCTAAAATTTAATCCCCAATATAAGAAACTGAGAAGATAGAATATTTTCACTTATTTTTATAAGTCAATTATACATAAAATTGGTTTCATTGTGATGCTTCCTCACATATGTGCATGTATGCATTTTAAGTACATACACACTCATATATGCTATGTACACATAACAATGTAACGAGGCACCAACACACATGATGTATTGTCAGCATACTTTCTCCCTATTGCATCTCTTTTTTTCTTGCTGCTCCGTTTGACTCATTTCCTTTTTCCACCTATTTACTCTTTTATCTTCATCTTCATTTATTTTGATGATCTAACAGTTTCATTAGGATTACTTAAAGAGCTCTGAGTAAAAATTATTTACAATAGTGTAGGCAATAAACTAGCAGCTAGTAACAATGATGCAAGTGTATTTCCTTCCCCCAGTGACTAATAACTGACTGCACGTCCTCAGAGAGAAATGGGACTTCATGAGTTCTTCCCCAATAGCTATCATTATCTGCCTATAGGACTCCTGAGAGGCTCTCAAGATATGATAGTTATAAATCAAATCTTTTACATCTTCTACATGTAATCTCCAACTTCTATGAAATCATGAATGTACAAGTAATACCCTGTTCTATAAACAGTGTTCTACATCTTTCCACTCTCTTCTCCAGACCAAGTAATCTTTCTAGTCATTCTTCTATATTTTCCAAGCCTATGAAGGAGTGATCACAGACAGGAGGTCCCTACAGAGACTAATACTGGTCAAAGTACTCCAAAGTTGACCAGTTATAAGTCTCTGTAGTTACCACTGATCATTGCAAAAAAGAACTTCACTAAGCAAAGTTGATGTTGGCACTGAACTATGAGTATGAATGCAATGAATTAAAGGTAAGTTGACAAAACCGTCATGCTCATTTAGCAAAGTAAACAAACAGAAACCAGACATGAAATAGGAATAGCTTCTTTATTAGGGACAGTGACCTCCCCAGTCAAGAAATTTTGACCAAGTTTACAGTATCAGATCTGTTTTCCTGTTTGTCAAGTAAGTCTCAAATTAGAACTAAGACCAGATGGTTGTTCCCATTACTGATATGCCACTATTAAACTGATGGGCATATATTGCCATGCCAACCATTAGTATATCCTTCAGAATTCACAGCTGAGTAAGCCTTTTTAATCATCATTATTACAGCAAAGCAAGATTTTAATGATTAAAAGTAGCAAGGGTCAGAGGTGAGCAGATTCCAACTCCTGGGCCACCCCTCTAGAGAATCCTTCTCCAGGCTGAGGTCACACCAAAGGTTGTGATCACAGACTCTTGCTATCAGACAGGCTCTAGGATTTAGCTGAGTGAGTCCTCTTCCAGGGACCCCTAACAAAAAGGACCTCCCATGGCTGAGCCACACCTCCAGGGCAAGCTGTATCATTATACACAATCAGGTGTCTTTGAAACGCAGAACCTTGTCCAGAGTAGAGTCAAAGATCATGCAGATTCCTTGCTCAGAGCAGACAGGAAACACAGGCCCTGTAGCCAAAACTGACAAGGCGCTGACTAAGTGTGAATCAATGATGCAAAGGGTAGATGTCACTGCAAGAATACATATAACAATATAAAGAATGACAAGGCAACACCAGAAGAAACTGGTGGTTCTACAATACCAAGACCCTAACAGAGCAATGGAGAGGAACAGAAGGAAACTGGTACTGACATAAAAACCAACTTGTGGATCAATGGAATTAAACTGAAGATCCCAACATTAACCCATATACCTATGAACACCTGATCTTTGACAAAAAGGCCAAAAATACTAAATGGAAGAAAGATAGTATCTTTAGCAAATGGTGTTGGCATAGCTGGATCGTAGTGTGTAGAAAAATGCAAACAGAACCAAGCCTATCATCCTGCACAAAACTCGAATCCAAGTGGATCAAAGACCTCAACATAAACCCAGACACACTGAACTTGTGATAGAAAAGAAAGTGGGGAAAAAAAGAAAAGAAAGTGGGAAATACCCTCCAATGTTTAGGCACAGATGGCCACTATCTATATATAACACCAGTAGCACAGACACTAAGAACAACAATCAATAAGTAGGACCAACCTCCTGAAACTGAGAAGCTTCAGTGAAGCCAAGGACACAGTCAATAAGATAAAGCCACAGCCTACAGAATGGGAAAAGATTTTCACCAACCCTACAAGTGACAGATCTCTAAAATATATAGAAACTAAATATATATATAAATAGAAGGATCCAGCAATACCACTTTTGGGTATATACCCTAAAGATACACATTCGCATTCTAAAAGCATTAGCTCAACTATGTTCATAGCCAAATTATTCATAATAGCAAGAACCTGGAAACAACCTAGATGCCCCTCAACTGAAGAATGGATTAACAAACTGTGGTACATTTACACAATGGAGTACTACTCAGCAGTAAGAAAAAATGATATCCTAAAATTGGCAGGCAAATGGATGGATTTGGAGAATATCCTCCCTAGCAAGGTATCACAAACCCAGAAAGGTATGCAGGGGATTTATTTACTCATTAGTAGACTTTAAACAAAAAGCAAAACATATCTATGTTGCAAACCATGAACAGCTCTGAAATCTGAAATACCTTGGACCAGCACCTTGGAGTCCGCTCCCTTCAGAGGAACACTTGACCCAGTCTTAATGTTGGGATGAGGAAAGAAGATTTGCCTGAAGCGAATGATGAAGCCATCTTGGGACCTTGGGACCTCCTCTCCTTTCTGTGGAGGAGATAAGGAGATAGAAAAAAGAGAATGACTGAGAGGGATGGAAGGGGAAAGGGAGTTTGAACAAGGGGATACATAGATAAAAAATGGGACTTTATTCATAATAAAAATAAAATAATAAAATAAAATAAATGTAGCCAGCAGGGAAGAGGGTCCCATTCCAATTGCAGCTTAATTTCTCTGGAAATGAAAGCATGTGATACTTTCAGCAACAGTGAGGAACCCTTTGGACAAACAGTATTCATGGCAAATAGCAAATGCCTATGCCATATTGGGAGACATAAAGGCTTCCATAATTGGTCACTTTATATAGCCCACCCATGGTACAGTGATTTTTATTTTACAATTTATGGTTTCTGGTAACAGCTTTATCTGTTCATGTAGGGTACTTCTGATTAAACCATTTCATACTTTATCTCATCTTGATTTATTAGCATGTCCATTATTGCAATGTTCTGGCTTTTCATATAGCTATAGTTTTAGTTAGTATTATCCTCACCTCCTTTCTTCGTCCTTCTATCCCATCCACTTGGACTACACTACACAAGAGTTTCTACTTCCATTTTTATCTAACAAGTTTTACTATAGTTCTCTTAAATCCTAAATCTCTCCCCAAAAATGAGCCTCTTTCAGGGTTTTTCATTTTACACTGAATGCACATACATAAAATTTAGCAGCTAGGGTCTATATGTGATGAAAAACATGGTGCTTTTCATTTGAAATGTGGATCACTTTACTAAATTTTCAAGCTCTAGAATTCTCCTATAGACTTCATAATTTCACCGATCTTCCAATTGTATAAATTCTTTACCAGTGATATAACTGGCAGAAGAGTAAGGCTAAGAGCGTACTAAGAACTCAGAAAACTAAACAAGAAAATGAACAAGCCAATTTTAAAATGAGACATGGACTTGAGGAGCCTTAGATTCTAGGAGACCACTACTATTATTTCTCTAAATGAAGATAGTATCAAACTGCTTCATAAACAAGTATTTTGGGGCTAGAGAGATGAATCAACTGGTAAGTGCACTGGCTACTCTTCCAGAGGTCCTGGGTTCAAGTTCTAGTACCGACATGGCAGCTCACAGCTATCTGTAATTCCGATTCCAGGGAATCTGGTGCCCTTATATAGGCATGCATTCAGCAAAAACACCAATGCACCTAAAATAAAAATAAATTATTAAAAAAGAATAGATTAAAAATAACAAATATCTTTTACCCATATGGCTCAGTCTAATGACTGTTTTGTTTACAATAGTTTGAGGTTAAACAGAACTCCAGCTCTTCTCAAAGTGCAGAGTAAGTGTCTTTGAAGTGATGAGCTACAAATTGGACCTTTATATCACACATTATCCCCACTAGGCTCAGGAAACATCATGCACAAGAATATAAGAGCTCGATGTCTGAGAGTACTGCTGTTAGTGTTTCCCAAGCATGGCAGGACTATAGGACCCAGGATCATCACATGGATACAGATACCTCCACAAGACCTGCACAAATCAAACCAGTCAATACTCCAGCATGAATGAGAGAAAACCATATAAGGATCTAGCCATACCCTAGTTATGCTTGGCAACTAATGGTTGCTAAAAGAGTGATTGTAATTTTTCTTTAGACTTCTGGTAGGTTAGCAATGCTCTAGAGCAGCTGTTCTCAATCTGTAGGTCACTACCTTTTTAGGAGTCAAACAGTCCTTTTAGAGGGGTATTCTAAGACCATCTACATATCAGATATTTACATTTCAGTTCATAACAGTAGCAAAATTACAGTTATAAAGTAGAAATGGAAGTAATTTTAGAGTTGAGTGTTACCAAAATATTAAGTAACTATATTAAGAGGTCACAACATTAGGAAGGTTAAGAATCACTGTTCTAGGGGAAGGTCCTATAACCATGTGCACAAAGTCAGTGCTTATTAGACTCAGTGGATATTTTAAAATAAAAGAAAGAAGACATATATTTGGGAGGGAGTTGTGAAGATTGAAGAGAGGAATGGGGGTAAATATAAAAATATTTTTATATATATGTATAAAATTATCAACAAAATTAAAAACATTTAAAAAATTATATGTTGTTCTATAAAAATTGTCTTCACTTATATGGGCATGTATTTGTCTTAAAATAAGATAACTTGGCAAATTTAAGCTCATAATCATTCTGCATTTGGAAGTTGATATAATATAAGATGAGGTGATTTTTAATTGTATGTTTCATTTATCTTGGGATAATAAGTAGAGGGCGGTTCAGTAGTTATCTGAGAATTAGAGGCTAATATATATGCTGATACATTATGCCAGGGGCTACTCTTGTGTCTTATCCTCAACAGTGGTTGATAAACAGCACTTTTATTCATTGATCACAGATCTGTGTTCTCTGCTCTTTTACTCCCCTCATTTGCTTACTTTCCTTTCCACTTCTGAATTCTCTTGTATTTTTTTCACTGAGTCTGAAACTCCTTAGCTTTTTGTGTCCAATTTAATCTTCAGGGTTTTTGTCAGTTGGGTTTGAGCATATTTCTACTGGATACAAATATTTATTATCACATTTTTATGTAAATTCAAGTTTATAGTAATTGATCTTTCCTTGGAATACTATAGGCATGAGTAATGAGTTTTGTTTTATTTTCTCCCTTTATTGACCAGGTTGTGTTAATAGAGAATATGTGGAGTGATTAAAACATATGTGTCTGTTTATTTACATGTATTGTTATTTCATATTACTTAAGCATAGAATTGCAAATAGGAAATGCTAGAATATCCAAAAGTGAATGGAAAATAGAAATCATTATCATTCAGGGATATTATCCAGGGGATAGAAAAAGGATTTCTGATTGATGGCAATGTTGGCAAGAATACCCACATTTAGTCTTTGTATTCAATCAATGTAATAAAGTAGTTACAGATGCATGGTGTGTTTTCATTGTCAAGCAAGAAATTGTTGGAAATGAGCAGCATAAAACATGAATCTTGCTTAAAGAAAATTAGAGATGAAATTTAAATAAGATGTTCATACAAATTAAGCACTAATATAAGTTAATTGCGTAAAATTCTAAGAGATAATATGACTATTAGTCAAATAGAAAACTTATACACCTTAAAATAAATCTTTGAGCTAACTCAAATGAGGAATTTGAGAAGTGGAGTGTTTGTTCATGGCTGTAGTTGGGTCTCTGTCATTTCTTATATTTTTGAAAACTGTACACCAAATCATTTACTAAGTGCTTGTTCTGTTACTGCATTCCATGGCATTCCACAGATTCCCCAGGGTGAGTTTATCCCTTTGTGCCCAGTGTCTGTTCCAGCCCCAAGTTTTATCAATGTTTCATAAAAATTACCCAATATATCTCTCCTCCAAAATGTGATTGTCTATTTACTCAAGTATTTTTCAATCTCTAGGTACAGAAAATAACATGTGACACTTCTTCTTGATAACATTAGTGTGTAAGTGTTAGTTCATAGCCACATGTCATTACTGAACACTCATAATGCTGTCTTTAGAAAGAGTCATTTTTCCCCAAATAATTTTAGGTATGTACCTGATTCAGCATTTCCTTCTCCTCACAGGCATACATTCCATTTTACTTTAGCCAACAGTAGATAACTGAAGGAACAGATAAATACTACATATCACCAATTTATTACAGCTCAAGTTGGCCAATCAAGATGGCATTTGCTAAGAGATTTTTTTAAGATGATTTGTTTATTTGCTTCTTGTTCTTCTAGCCCTAGCTTACCAAGAGGTTATTAAATGCAGAGTAGAGTTGCCAGGAAAGGAAGTGAAGAGAAAGAAGCAGCTGATTTTGAGTTTCCATACTCTTTGTAGCTGTCTTGAATTCTCCACTGGATTCTTAAGTAACTGATTCTCACTAGGCTTCACATCTGTTCCTCCAAGTGCAGTTTCCTTTTTGCTTGCCTGTTCTCTAGTCTCCTCTTTAATTCCATATCTAATGTCCAGTCTTGCAGGTTTCAGAGGTCATCATGCATTCTTAGACCACAGATACTAGTGCCCAACATGGTGATTCATACAGTTGGTACCTAGAAATTGTGGTCTTACTTCAAACTCACCCTTTGGTCTGAGAGTCTCTTCCCTTCTTTCAGATGTGATATTTCTCAAAGGGATGCTCAGGGCATGAAAGGAAATGTGTCAAAAGATTCAGCAAAAGCTTCAAACATATTGTGGAATGCTCTGAATTTCATATAGTCATCTCTGATTTGATTCTATTTGTTGTTAGATCCTTAAAGCCAATCTGGTCAAGGAGAGAGGGTGAAATTCTGCTTCTTGGTAAGAAGAATAGCAAAGAATTCTCAGCAATTGTTAATCAATTGGTTATTTCATTTCAAGAAAGTCTTAAAAGGGTAAAACTGACCTATGCATGAAAGAAAGGAAGAATAATTATCTACAGAAGGCTTCCTGCTAAAGGTGAAAGGGGCTCAGTGTGGGCAGAAAAAAAAGCAGTGAACCCGTAGGAATCAGGATTGTGAAGGTATAGACATACAAGGGACACTCTGGAAGTCATATTCCTTAGGAATTTATTTCTGTTTGTTGTATATGTGAGTTTGTTTCACACATGAGTGTATTAACATATATTTGTACAGTTTGCCCTCACCTGTGTACATGGAGGCCAAATGTCAACTTCCAGCTTCTTCCTCGATCCTTCTCTACCTTACTTAGGACAGGGTATCTCACTAAACCTGGAGTCTATTGTTTCAGTTGTCCTTGGTGTCTGTATCTGCGTGACATCTGCCTGTGGCTAATACTCAGCACTGGAGTTAGGTATACTTTTTGCCTGTCTTTTACATAGATATTGGGCAAATGAAGTCATGTTTTCAGGCATACACAGAAAGCACTTTGATCACTGAACCATCTTATCAGTCTCTCTCTTGTCTTTAAGAATCTCAGAGGTAGCCCTTTTAACTATCACTAAGGAAATCAGTCAGAGATCACACACATGTCTAAACAAGCACTCTTGAGGCTATCACATTATGGCCAACAGGGACCAAGGGGCCTCTGTCCATACCAGATAAACTTCATGGGCTCTAGAAATCTAATCTTTGTTTATGAAATGCACAAAGTATCCCAAAATGGAACTTACTTTCCAAACTTTAATTTTATTTTTAACTCAGGAACTCTGTCTAAGGAATCACCCAATCAGGTTGTTTATTCTCTTCTTTAGAGAGGGCATTAATAAGTTTAAAGAAAAAAAACATAGAATAAAAGAGACTTTACTTGTGAGGTTTCCATTGTTTTTTTCTCATTCCTGCTAAATATATGCTATTCACATAACTGCCTGTCCAGCATCTGAGAAACTGTTTCCAGAGTGGCTGGGATGGGGACTCCTATGCCTTCCTTTAAGCCTGTGCAGGAGGATGCCAAATGTCTATGAGACTGTTATTGACATAAACATCTCAGGCCATTGGATTATAACTTTGAAAATATGCATAAAATCTTTTCAGAATGAAAACAATGCCCTAAACTTTACTGATGTTACTGTCTGATTTAGTATGTTTTTTTTAAAAAAGAAAGAAAACTAATCTAATCACTTTCATGAAAATATTCCAGAGTCCATTCCTTCATTAGATTTTAAAATATTCTCTCTACAGAGTGTAGAGTTCACTTTGCCTGAGGAATTAAACATTAATTACTCTTTTCCCAATAGTAAATAAATAAATTTTTTAAATCAATATTCAAAATATTTTTAAAGTATTATATTGATCTTTTATGTTTTCACTATAAATATTTTCTTTTAATTCTCATTATTCCTTCAAGGCATTGACTTAATAGATCTTGCTTTAATGGTTTCTCATGTGATACATATCGCTGGCTTATATTAACATTCTGTCATCAGCCAAGTAAATGGTTTCTTTTTAGTGTAGTTCGAGTTTTCTATTGCTAAAATCTGTTCATAAATGCATTTTTAAAAGTTTAAAATTAGATATTTTTAATACTCCCAAAGTAAAGCAAATAGAAATTTACAAAGCATCAAAAATCCTTAATTTCTCAAAAAAAAATCATAAAAGAACTCATTGTGCCCTAGGTTTGCTGTGTAACTTTTTGCCAACCCAAGCACAGTGCAGAAACCTTGCTCACTGATGTCCTTCCTGTTTTCTATTTTCAAGGGATAAATGTTACTACTGGTTGCCATTGGGAAGAGGTCTAAGCTTCCCATTCTCTCTACCAATGAAGAAGATACTAAATCAGGACAATGAGAAAATAAGTTTTAAGAAATGATGTTCTGCAGTCAAAGAAAATCACTCAAATCATTTTTTAAAATAAGAGTTACATGAGGCTGGATAGCTAGGTCAGTGCTTAACAGCTGTTCTTATGAGGATCTGAATTTAGTTCTCAGCTCCCACATGATGGTTTATAACAGACTGTAACTCCATTCCCAAGGGATCCTATGTACTCTTCTGGCCTCTGTAAATATCAGGCATAAATGTGGTACACAGTTATATATGTAAGCAAACTTTATCTAAATAAAAAAAATAAATTTTTTAAAAATAAATGTGTGAAAAGTAAGAACACTAATATTCCTCCAA
Source organism: Sigmodon hispidus (assembly GCA_004025045.1). Taxonomy (NCBI): domain Eukaryota; kingdom Metazoa; phylum Chordata; class Mammalia; order Rodentia; family Cricetidae; genus Sigmodon; species Sigmodon hispidus. The sequence continues at coordinate 71,448 of PVIH01009298.1, read as the reverse complement.
CATATCCATTCCAGTTCTAAGTAGGGGTGGCTTCTTTATCCCTCCACCCTGATGGAATAAGCCAACAAACATCCCCACTCCAGTTCGGAGAAGCAGTATTCTTTGTATTGATGGAACAAGAATACCCTCATTAAGGTGCACAGGGTAGCATCCTAGAAAACGGTCACAGATGTCAGTTCATATGACTTGAAGAAAGAGTTCTTTTCAGTTTCAACTCTCATTTACACACTATATAGGTGATTCAATTCTATAGTACCTGAGACCAGAATGTTATTTTAAACAAAAACATTTTCTATAAGACTATACCATGAAAGTGAACTAGTCAGATCCTAAATTTGATGGCATATGCACAAAACATGACCTGAAAGGAAGCAAACATTCCCTCAAGAGCACCTGATGATGCAATTGTCTGCAGATCTTCACAATCCAACTCCTGAGTCCACTGAGTTCAAATCCCAGACATCTAATCTTCTAAACTTTTATTTCTAATTGTTTACTTTAACCTTAATTTTTTTCATTCCCTTTGTGTATGACTAGGCATAAATACAGTTTTCATTATAGAGTCTCCTCTTATATCTTCTCTTTGGTTCACAGATTCTGCTGCCAAGAAATTGGCTAAGACCAAACTGCATTTTGGGTCTATACCACTCAAGTATAAACTTAAATGTGGTTTCTCTTCTCATTTTGCTACCCAGTGTAGGAATTCTCCTGCGCTGTACTTTCATAGCCAAGGAGATCACATTGGGATAAGATAAAGCTCTACTGGAAGCCTCTGTGAATGCACAGGGGACACCTTGAGTCTCTACCTCCATTCCCACTTTGTATATATTATCAGATTTCATCTTCAAACAGAACACCGTTGTTTTTAAAATCCTAGGTAATAAAGTCAAGTTCTTCTGACAGTCACACAAATATTTCACTGGTTCTAAATATTTTAATCCTTTTGCATAATGGGATCTACAGTAAATACCATTTGGAGTGGCATAAAAGGCACTTCCAGAGATGATTCACTGAGACAGATATGATCCTGATTGTGGGCAGTAGCGTCTGTGGGCTGAAAGCCAGGTAGAATAAAACTGGAAGTAAATAAACAAAGTACAAGCACAGTGCTAGTTTCCTCTTTTCTTGTACATCCTAGTGTGAATTAAAGTGAGTCTCCTCACCATGATGGACAGAACTAACTAAAACCATGAGACAACATGTACCCTTTCTATGCTAATGTGCTTTTGTAAAGTATTTTAGTCCCTGCAACAGAAGGCTAACCACTATATAGCCTTGTATTATGAGAATGCCTGGACCTTTCCTAGTAAAATACCATTTTCCTATCTGAAAACAGAAATATGATGACAGGGTGCACCTAAATAAGAGGGATTTGCCTTTAATGTCATCTTAAATGAATAACGCTTGTGATTGGCCAGTTAAATAACTAAAACAGTGTAGTGGGGTGGCATTGGCAAGGTAATCCATCTATACAAGGCTATAACTTGGTAAACAACATCCTCATACCCTTCTTCTTTATCACCACTAAATACAAGTAAAATAATTTCTGTCTATTGAGAAACAGTAATTTACAACATTAAAATGGCAGACCAAAAGAAACATCAAGAGAAGTATAAAGTAGAAACGAGTTTCAACAGCTCACCTGACTAATTATACTTTATGCCCCTCCTCCTCCCATGCTGTGACTGTCACTGATTAATTAATCCCAATAAAGCATTTCTAGACGAAAGGTGATTAATTATAGCTCATGATGACAGCCTCCATGGTGGTCGTCTTCTGCTAGGCATTTCTGATTTGGCTCAGGTCTAGGAGTCTTTCTGACAGCTGTCAGCCTTTCAGGAATGCTAGGTGATAGAAGACAGTTTCTACATAAAATGAACAGTCTTTTTAAATTTCTAAAAATAATAAAACAAAAAATTATTTGACCATGGCATAAGCAGTGTCTGGTCAAAGTTTATGAGTTTATTTCTCTAAATTTTTTGTCATTAAAAATATTGGCAGTATCCCCCAAAATAAATTTCACCTACAAAGATCATAATAAATGTTGAGTATATTTACATAGAAACTGAAGCAAAATCCCCTTGAAGACACTGGATGCATTATAAATTCACATTACTAAAAAATGAACTTAACAGTGATAATCTATATGTATATCTATATTTGTACACACATGCATAGACTTTTTAAGTTTTTATTAACATTCAGTAATCAGAAATAGGTGTTTTCAAAAAAATTTATGTGACTCCTGCTTTAAAAATCTTTCAAAGTTCCAAGATAGTGACAGCTGACCATGAAGCCAAGGCCAGTGAGTGAGTGATTGATTCATTAGGCTGCACACACTGGTGCAGAGTTCTATGCCACATATGAAGAATAGGCACAGTTACTAACATTTTCACACAAAAATTCTCCTGTGCAGAAAAGATGGCACTTCTTTCCAAAGCTTCCCAGGAACCAGTGTGAGTATGCAGGCAATAACGCCTGTCTGGTAACTCCAGTTCAATAGGCTGTTTACTTTATCAGATTTCATCTCTGAATTGAACTCCAATTTCAACAAATGGCAAAGACATTTATGGCCAATATATCCCATATTCCCTCAAAACATCACCTCTGGAGTCAATTCCAAGAATTTAATTGTATGAGACAAACAGCAACTGTTGCTTTTGTGAAATACATTTTTTGCCCTATTCAGAGACCAAAACATCTCAACATTGGCAAAATGAGAAATCTCATAAAGCAGCAGTCCCTTTCCATCATACTGTGGCTGAGAGATGCAATTAATAAAAATAGAGAGGCTCAACACTGGAGCAGCACCCAAAGTAATAACTACCTTTATGAATATGAGATGTGGGTCTCAGGGCATCGTGAGAAGGGTTTTCACTCTATTGATCACATTGTCAGACAGCATATTTCATATCACTGAACATATCCTACTCCAGGTATGCAGGAAAGGGATACCGAAAGAAACATAAAAGTCAGAGGAAATTGGAATGCTTTCAAGAACACGTTTCTCATAGCAATAAAGCTGATCTAGCTTGAAAAGCCAGACCAGGAATGAGAGAAAATTAGAAAAGCATCCGTATCTGGAGAAGGATATGAATGTGTACTAAGTATGAGCAACTTGCCTGAAATCCCAAATCATCTGAAGGCCTGAGTTTCCTGAAGCCCCTGGAAAGTTGACCATTTCTCATTCTTTTACATGGACAAACATTTGTGGTATCTACTTAAACACACACTCGATATAAAAGCATCCTTTCCAGAGAGTTTGCCATCCACCTCACCTACTGTGCTGCCTTGAAATGGTCTCTCATCTTGAAATCTTGACTCCAGGTAAGGAGTCTAACCTAGCCTATATTTCACTCACTTCACACAAGGTGAAAAATATTCTGAATCCCTGCCTCCAATGAACATTATTCACTTTCCTTGTGACCTCGGCCTCTGCCACACAAGTTCCTCCTGTAGAAAACAGTAAGCTCTTAATAGGTTTCTAAATATTGGCAGTGTGACTCTTGTAACTGAACAAAAATTTATACCTGAGCTCAAAATTAGTACCCATCCCTAGTAGAGCTGGAATCGTTTCTGACATCAACACAGTTTTCCCCAAACTAAATCACAAAACCAATTCAGTTGGTTCACAACTTGAAAAGTTGGGATAACATCAAATAAAAATTCAAATGCCCTTACAAAAAAATGAAATCTGATATTCATATGAAAAATGCTACCAATATTCTAATGCCAGATCCTTTTTCCCAAACACAAAACCACACATAGTATGTATAAACAAGACAGTATGTCTCCTGCTACAATTAGTAATCCGTTATAATTTTCTCTAAGAGCAGCAACTTAGCAGATGCAAGGATATTGAGTTAAAAAAAATCACAAATATATTTAAGAACATCTAAGGGGATATTAATAAATGCCAGAATGAAGACCTCAAGAATACAGTTGAATTAAATAATAAAAACAATTTAAGATATGAAAATAGTTTCACAAAGAGATAGATTCTCTGAAAAATGACAAACTTATATAAAAATGAAAGTGAAAAATTCAGCAAATCAAGTAAAACGCTAAGAGGAAACCCTCATTAATTGATTGTATGAAGTAAAGTAGTATTTAAGACAGGATATGATATTTAGATTACTCAGTCAAATAAATGCTAAACGAAAAAACAAATCCAGGAACAGAACATTCTAGAACACTATGAAAAGTCAAACCCATACATAATAAGTACAGAAGAAAGATAAGAGACTCATGTCAAAGGCACAAAATATATGTCAAGAAAACCATAAATTAAATATCCCTAATAAAAGGAGAGCGATGCCTATTAGGTTCAAAGACATATATGATATCAAATAAAAAAGTTTGTGGAATAAAATCACCATATTACATAATAATCAAAACATTAAAAATATATAACAAAAATGGACTAAAATCTAGAAAATAAAAGAACAAAGCCACATATAAAGACAAACTCATCAAAATAATATTTGACTTTTCAGTGAAAATTTTGAAAGCCCAAAGGGTTTAGAATAATGTTATACACATTATTCTAGCAATGCCACATATGCTTACCTGTCATTTATTCTCAGAAAAAAAATATCAGTTGTAATAAAAGTAAAGAAAATATTTCTGTAATAAAAAACAGGTTCATGACTAATTTTTGCCTGATGTTCTTAGTGTATTATAAGAAATTCCTTGGTATGAAGAGAAGGTTAAACACATCCACAAATACACACAGAAGTAATAAGTAATTCCAGAGCACTGAATCCAAAAGGTCTAATTATACATCACAGGGTCAATAAAATGAAAGGAAATAATACATATTGTTCAATGACAACTAAGTATTAATTATCTGAACTGTCCAATAAAAAGACACACAGATTGATAGATGGAAACAGAAAACAAATCTATATTTTCTTCTGCAAAAACAAACAAAAAAGAAAATACCTCACAGCCTACAATAGACGATCCTACCTTCTAAGGTCTTACATCATCTTGGCCCAAAGATATAGAAGATATACTTTGTACCATAGACATTTTTTAATTTTACTTAAAACATCTTGTATTTTTATTTTATGTATAAGGTATACAGTGTAAGAAGTCAATATGTTGTACAGTATGTAATTGTCAAGTCAAAATTATCATTTATATCTCTTTAAACATTTATAATTTTTTATGTTGAGAAACCTTAAACTCCTGCCCTCTATTCATTAAAAAAAATTTAAAAATGGCTTCTAGCTATAACTACTCCATTGTGCTATAGAACAGTAGAAACTCCTTCTGTTTCCCCACTTCCATCCTATCCTCTACTGGCCACAATTCTTCTGAATCTCCATCTCTCTGTACCATAGCTCCTGCCTGAGAGTGAGAACATGTAGTATTTACCTTGAAGCACAGACATTTCTAATAAAGTGTTTTCTGGCAGAGACATTTTGTGTATGCTAATCCAAGATGCTGTTGAATTAATATTCAGTGAAACACAAAGTGTATTGAATGCTGGCTAGGGGATTGACCTGCATTATTTCCAGGTGTTTATAAATCAAATTCATTGAGATGTCATTTATATTTCAAAAGCCAATGGAGAACAGAGAAAAGCTTGGAGCATAAAGATATGAATCAAGAAATATTAAGACTCACTTGGACAACGTCCATTTTCCCTAGATAGAAGAAATTGAACGTGAGATTTCATTGATAGAAATGTGTGATTCTGCTTCTTCCTTGGGATGACTGTTGCACTGGTCCAGGAGGGTCAAGAGAGCAAAAGCAAGGAACAGGGTTCAGACAGTTATGAGTATGGTGGAGAAAGCCCTTTGAGAGATGGCTTTGGTGAATCAGCTTGGCTTTATTCCAGAATATAGGAAATATGTAGGATTGAAGAGACTGAATACAAATCCTAATTTGCATTAAATGCCATGCTCCTATCATAAGCCTTTCTGTGTGGCAACAGAGTTCTATAGCAAAGCTCCTAGTGTAGGACTTAATTACCATATGTGCAGCAGAGGAGGGAAGGTTTCTAGCAGGAAACCATGCCAAGGGTCACCCTAGAATAAATTCGACATCCAATCTTAGAGACAGCTTGCAGATAGGGTCAGACCTGTGGACCTATGCACATTCTTCAGGTAATGGCAAGTAGAGAGCAGAAATCTCTCTTAGAAGTGGGAAGTCCTCATGTCTCCAAGTTTTGGGAAAAGCTGCCAGGCCATGATACACTGTTCTATTTGCAATCCTTCAGAAACAGAGCAAAGAGGACATTATGATGAGCTATTAGGCAGTTGAGATTTAAGGCCCTTAAGTCAATCTATGAACCATATCTCCTGTAAGTCAGTTGAGTACCTGATATTCTACTGAACTTCTGCTTCCCATCATCCTTGAGGTAGAATGACTACATCCTGAAGTGTTGTGTGGTGTGTGCCTATCATGAGCTTGTTCATTGCTGAAGCGATTCTTCTGTGTCATGTCACTATTTATTTCCTATATGCTGGTAGAGAGCTAGTTATGCTGGTATTGGCTGCTACCTAGGTGCCTGGAATCAGAGAAGAAAATATCTTGAGGAGGCAATGTTTCTGTATCAAAGACAGACTTAGTGCTTTAACCTCTATGCTGAAGAAAAGGCAATGTCTTCACACTAAAGTCATTGCACCTGCTTCTCTCTGGTACCTCCTTTGAAACTATGGTTGAAGGAGAAGAGGCATTTCAGAATCCTGGACTTCTTTCTCTGCGTTTTCTCTCTGCAAAATGTTGTCTTGATTTGAAGCCACCTTTAGCACTGATGCAATTTGAAGGCTAGTGTCTCCTTTGCTTCCAGGTGCAGAGGTCTGTGCACATTACTTTGCAGATATTATTCTGAGCAGATGGCCATTCCCCTTTATCCCTGTCACTTTAAAATCTGGGATATTCATATTCCATTTTAGTCCCTGTGTTTTTAATCTTTGCCAAAAGCAAATAAAAACTTTTGGATATTTATGAGTTCACCTTTGAAAATACAAATACAGAGTGATGGATGGTGCCCGACTCTCATCCATTAATAATATATAATATCAACATGTACTAGCTCTGCTAGTGCTTGCCTTTGCCTGTCTTCTCATAGTGAATACATGTATTTTCATTAAAGGTCACAGCAAACATCACCCCCAAAAGAACCTTTCAAGGAAAAAAATTCACAATGTATGTTTCTACACTCTAAGAAAAAAAAGGGGAAAGGATGGTAAAATTCAGCAAATTGAGATTTTAAATGGTACAGACTCTAGTTCAAAGAGAACATACTGTCTACAGGTATTAGTCAGGGCCCATTTCCACAGCTCAGTTTCTCCTGTATGACAGAGAGACTTAGTAGCTACCATATGCATATTAAATGAAATAACACAGATAATGTGGGCATGCTTTGTGAGTGAATAGTCCCTCCCAGCACATGGTAGCCACTCTATTCTGGAAAATGCCTTTCCTTGTACCTAATGTGTTCACTCTTTTTAGCATTTGTCTTTAGAAGTAATTGGTAGAGCATTTGGAAGCAGTTTCTGAAGCTAAAAAAGTTTTCCTGATTCAGGGCAAGTTATTGTTTTGTTGAGCCATTGGAGCCTATTTCAAATCCATAAAAACAACACAAAATGCTCACTGAACTGTACAGCATTAATTATACAGCCTATTTATAACAATCTCTTAGAGTCTCATTACCTACAGCAGTCACAATGCAGCCGTCTTATTTTGGTTGAGGCTGATAGAATCACAGGAAGAGCTTGTCACTCCTTCTGGAGTTTTCTGTATTTGGTGACATTTCCCCAGCTTGCTATAAAACAGTAGCAGCAATTAATTACTTTTTGAATCAGCCAGAGGACAGTTTGTAAGTTTTCTGCTGCCCTCTGTCAAGTTTGGCACAATGAATTCTCTTTTAAAGTGTCTATACAACCTGCATTTTAAGCATTACATAGATGACTAAGCACGGTTATATACTGGGATGTTGAGGATCACTTTTTCTCTTCAATACAACAGTATAATCATAACCAACACAGGATTCTAATGCTTGCAATTACTTTTTAAATATATTTTTATGATCTTGAAATGTTTATTCTATTACTGCCTGAATAATTCATACTTAGTATCAAAAACAGGCAGAAAGGTCAAAAACATTCTGGTAAGGATTTATTGCCAATTTCTGCTTTTGGGTGAGTTTTTAAATTTTTTCTCTAGTAAATAATATAATCTTCTGCATGGCAAAATTTGAATATCAATCAATTAGTACACTTTTTTCTTCTGTAAGTATACCACATCCATTAGTTTGGATATACTTACACTGCAAGTATTTTTTATGAATTTCTTTTATTAGTTTTTTGTAAATTCCCATACCCACCACTGCCCCCCTCCTTCCCCTCCTCTCTGTCCTCTCTCAGCCTCCCCCTACTACATCCTCCCATCCATTCCTCAGGGAGGGCAAGGACTCCCAAAGTGAATCAGGTCTGTCTGGTCTGGCATATCCATTTGAGTTAAGACCATGTCCCTCTTCCCAGTATCAGGGGGAGTAAAGTGTTCCTCTGTAGGGAATGGGCTCTGAGAAAACAGTTAATGCACCAGGAATAAACTCTGGTCCTACTGCAAGAGGCTCCACACACTGCTCCTGCTGTTCAACTGTCACTTGTATTTGGATGGTTTAATTACACTTCATGAAGGTTCCACAGATGTCATTTCAGAGTCAGTGAACTTCCAATAGCCAGGGTCAGCCATCTCTATGGGTCTCTTCCCCTCTCTCTTCAGTTTGACTGGGAGCTTGACCTGGTACTTAAATTTGGATCACTATCTAAATACCTCAATGAAGATTCTATAATAGCAGTTAGGGTGGTCATTCATTTGATTATAGGAGAAGGCCAGTTTAGGCACCCTTTCCAATACTTTGTGAAGTCCTAGCTAGAGACATCTTGTGGGATCTTGGGTATTTCCCTAGCACCAGATTTCTCTCTAACTCCACACTGGCTCCCTCTATCAAGATATTCATTTTTTTGTTCTCTGTCTTTGTTGTTCCCCCACTCATCCATCCTATTCTTTCATGTTCCTTCCCAACTCACCTTACTCTCCTCTGCTTCCCCCATTAATTTCAAAAAGAGCATTTTCTTAAGCAGATAAGAGGTGAATAAGAAAATGTATTCCATTCATCTTTTTGTTTCTCCTTTAGCACAGCCTCTGCACAGGGTTGATCTGTTTATAAGTGCTGATTAAGCAAACTTACCAACTTCCACAGTAGGCTTTTCTAGCTCAGAGCATTTTAACACTGGGTCTTTAATGCTTTGGAATGATGAGATCAACGTAGACATCCAAGGAAGTTGAGATTCCAGGACCTTCTTTGTGTCAGAAATACACATCCATAATCAATAATAATTACATTTTTTTTTGCTGGTTGCCGGTTGAGTAGAATATCTCACTGAAACTCACATAAGTCCAGTCAGGCAATTGTTTCCTATTTGATTATTCATAAAACTTTTCAGAAATTATTTTTGAATATTTGTTTTATCTAGAGAGTCTGGTGTTCTGAAAATACAGCATAAACAAAACTACCGTGTCATTATATGTCATAATAAAGTGACTATTATATATATATGTATATGATCTTCAGAATTAAGCCACTTTTAAAAATCTTTACCATTGACTACCCTGTGATTTGGATCTACTTCACAATAGCATCAAACCATTCTCAGATTCACAGATAATAGCATCCAGGCCAATCTACATGACTTCTTTCAAAAGATCCTGGATATAACTACTGTGAAAACACATACTTCAAAGAATGTTTCCACTGGTTGCACAGTGAGAGCAGAAAGTAAGCAATAACAGGAAAACACCTTAAATGTGAAAATGTAATTTCCTACAAGAAAGTCAAAGATCAAAGGTGGCCACATCTGCTTTGTTCCCTCTGTCAGTTTGTTCTTTTATTTTCATACCAATAAAAGAAGATGCTGGAGGGTAACTTATTTTGTCTCTGATTGGCTGAGGTGTCAATGCAATAGTTTATCAGGAAGTCAAACCTGAGTGAAAGATGAGCCTCACTTCTGCTGAGAATCTAAAGAAATTACTCAAAATCCACTTTAGAAATTCTGGTCCTTTCCCCACTAGATAAATATCATTGGTGTACATAGTCAGAGGACTGAGTGGAGAAGTAAGGCTCTACTTTCTAATTTCAGTTCAAGGAGGAAGTGTTAAGGCATTGGGCTAACATGTTCTAAACACTAAATCTTCTAAAAATATGGCATGAGTCTGTTAATGATCTATTAAACTCATTAGTGAGTACAGCGATCTAATAACAAAGTAGATAAGTAGGTCCAAGATGCTCTCCATTCCTCCCTCCCTGTCTATCTTTCACACACACACACACACACACACACACACACACACACACACACACACACGGTGGGTACAACATGCAGACATATACAACAGAGGAGAAGCTATCCAGAAAAATTCAGAAGCAAAAGAATATCGCATCTATTGGTACCAATATACTCTATGTGGTAAAATCTTTCTTCTTAACCTCTATCTTTAATTACAAGATAAGTTGAAGTCACAATTAAATTATAAATTAAAGCTGGTTTTGTAGTTGGAGTGTGGCTCTCTCCTTCTCTAAACACAAGCATACTTGCTAAAGGAAAAGGCAAAATTTCTGTGTCATATCAGAAGAGCCACCTGATATAGGACAGAAGAATGACTAAAAAGAAGGAATAGTTCTATTTTATTCTGAATAAAAATGTATTCATTTAGCTTTCTGTATATTGTGTTAAGTTTTAGTCTCTTATTGGTTTTCCACAGTGATCCATGACAGTGTCTAATTGTGAACTGGAAGTATCCAAAAGTAAGATGGGGCCCCACAACAAGGACATCACATGGACTATGACAAAGGCACCAGGCTGACAAACACCAACCAGAGATCAGATTTGGACAACAAACAGGTTAAGACATTTTCAAGGTAGCTAGCTGAGATGAACCAGCTTCACAGACTACTCTAGCCAGGACCGGAGACAAGCCACGCACTTGCCTGTTATGCAGAGACTGGATAACAAATAATACAGCTACACATTTCAGGAATTGACAATCAATAACACTTTTCAGGCTCCCCTAAAGATTCTGTTGCCCCCCCCCCGATACAGCAGGAAGTAAATTAAGAATATGATGCCCACATTCCCAAACGGTGGGGTGGCTAGTTTTTGGTCTTTTAATGGGTTATGAATGATTGTCATTATTTAGGGTAACTTATTAAATATCGTTATTGGTTGTGGTTAGAAAAAAACCTAAACAAGAGAGATTAGACTTAGGGTTCTTGTTTAAAAAAGAAAAAAAAAGGATACAGATATAATTGGATATAAGGGTAGATTATTGAATCTACTTTTAAAAAATTACTAGCTTTAAATATTTTATATTAGATTTGATTTTTTATATATTGTATGCAAATTGTGTATATTGATATAAGGTTGAGATTAATTTTGTCCCTGTACATATATTCCTGTTTGTTCAAGGTATTATACAATGTAATACAAATTGCTAGTCCAGGAAAGTTATTAATACCAACTAATTAGGATATAAAGAAATGCAAGTTAGTAATTAGATATTACAGTCAAGCTTACAGTCATATTAGATATGTTTTCAAGATCAGATATATTTTAGATGGACAGGTCTTCAAACACTTCAGAGACATAGAATATGGCATTTAAGAAATATCAAAAACATATGTTATTATGATTATATTTTGACAATGGGACATCTGCTCCTGGCAGCACCAATCCACTTCAGAGAGGATTATGAAAATCAAGGAAACTCCTCCATATGAGTTGACCTTCTTTGTGACAAAAGTTAGCCACTGGGCAAGAAATTACTCTTACCTTGACTGTTGACAATATGATATTCAAAACAGACAAGAAGGAGAAATACACGAAGGATTGCTGAACCTTTCCAAGACAAGGTAGAAAGGACTTTGGGAATATTCTGCTGCCCAGAGTAGTCTGTTAGACATGCTAGGCTTGTAGGCCAAAGGTGGATGCTTCAACAACACAGAAAAACTATGGGTGACATTCCTGGCAGCCAGCTATTTCATTTCTTACATTTCTGGAAATTGCTATTTACTTAATATTATTTTCTTCTTGGGTCTCTGAGGAATTTAAAGATGAGATAGTTAATAGTTATAGTTTTCTAGTGACAGTCTTAGAAAAGAAACTCACTTAGAAGTTTCAGTGTGTAAGTTTAAAAGACATCAAAATATAATTTTTAGTAATACAAGTTAGATACAAAGTGGATTAGGCACAATCCTTTGGACTCACCAAAATAGGATAAATAATGGAATACTTTCTTCAAATTTGTCAATTGTTATCAAACTGGACATTTCTTATGTATGTAATTATTGTTTGTATATTATTGTATGTAATTATTGCTCCTATGGTACATGTTTTTCCTATGTTAGTTATAACTTTCTTTTTTTTATTTTGGGCACAAAAAGGGGATATGTGGATATATGTTAAATATTTAATAAATCCTGGGATATCAGAGAGATCACACAGTCAAATCCTAGGCAGACAGCTCTAGAAATCCTTGATTCTTGAATACAAGGATAAACAGCTGAGTTAATCACACATACCTTTAATCCCAGCATAGGGAAAGCCAGGAGTGGTGATCAACATCCTTTATCCCATAACTCCAGAGACAGAACTTCTTCTTTTTTTGTGAATTCAAGGCTACACACTTTTATTCCTAACCTGGATAGGATAGGGTATATAAGGGCTTGTAGAAACCAGGCAGAATCAGAAGCACCTGGCAGAAGTGACAGGCAGAAGTGATCAGGAGTGAGACTGAGAAAGTTGCAAGACAGCTGGGTGAGAATTGACTGTGGTGCTTTCTTTCTCTGATATTTTAGTCTTCCCCTGATATTTGACTCTGAGTCTTATTCATGCTACTACAGTTTTCCAACATATGTACAAATGCTGTGGTTGCTGTGAAGTCTATTGCCTTCATCATCCCATAACATATAAAAACAACGGTAAACACCACACTCTATATATCAGATTCATCATTTCAACATTGTTGACCTGAGAATTGATCAAAGCAGTTATCAAAAAGCCCTGAGCCCCGTTGCAAGATCATTGCCTCCCAGAATCTCTGTACTTCAAGTTGCAAATGTCTAATTGATAGCTAGTTCCTACAAAAAGTATAGTATTGGAGATCAAGAAAAATAAAATGAAGCAAGATACTCCCTGTAGTGAGTGGCAGAAATCAACAAAGGCACTGTAGTGCACAAGGACACCTCGGCTAACACTTTAATGGCAGAGAAAAGATTAGACAAGATAAAGTTCAAGCCATTATCTCCATGAAAAGTTAGTGATGAAGATGGACAAGTTCTTTGGAAAAGAACCTGAGAGAAAGTCACACCCATAGTTGATAGGTGACAGAAAAAGACCTTTCTGAGAAACTACCCTTTACTACGAGAACAAATAGTCCTGAGAGAAAACATGTGAAGACTCTTTGTACTAAACCACATGCACTGTAACAAGGAGGAAAAAGACAAAAGCCCTGGTCCCAGCAAAGGGAGATGAACATGAGAAGCCAGGAAAGCATGTTCAGGACTACTGAATGAAGACCTTGACTCAGGCTAGCCTCTTCTGTGCCCAGTATAGTATCTGGAATTTCATTACTTCATTGATTTAATTCTGTGTGACCCTTCAAAAACTATTTCAAAAGGGCAATTGTACTGCAGCTAATTAATATAACCTGATTTGTAGAGCCCTAGCTTCCTGTACTTCTTTTTCTATCCCTGAGATAAGAAAGATATTAACAGATTATCCTGGTTCATAACAAAAGACAATTCAGTAGCTTCTCAGTCTCTCAGATACATTCCAATTCTTTTAAAGAAAAGCCAGAAAAAAAAAAACACTTTCAATCAGTATTTTCAATAACTTCAATACATTTTAAAATAATTTTGCTTTTGAAAAAAAAGAAAATATTCAATATATAACTTTTCCAAAGAAATTTCTTCTATTATCTAAAATGTATTTTTACTTATAATCAGTTCAAAATGTTTCTTAATAAAAGGTATCTGATATCCAAGCCAAATTCTGATGACTGTTCCGTTTTTTTAAACTGGTTTCAAGAGGAAGCTGCAAATTCCACAGAGGAAAGGAGCATGATCCTGAAGAGTTTGAGTTTGGCCCTTTGGCTCTGAGAGACCTGAAATTTAGGAAGTTTATGAGAATGAAACTAGGTGTCCTTGATTGGTGTCTGTTTGGTGGCTGTAGGGACTGGTAGGATCTCTTACATGCCAAACAAGTAGAAAGATTTCTAACCAACAAAAGAAAACCCTGATTCAAGGAAAGCCAACAGCTTGGTTTAGATGCATATGTTAGAGAGTAAATAGTTTAAAAATTTAATTTTGTGGTAAAAAAAAATGAATCAGGTGGAAGACTTTAGTTTGGGCCAACTGACTTGCTTCTTGTACCCATGAGGAGGAACAGATGGAGGAGGCAATTGAGAAGTCCTCCATGGCTAAGGAGAAAATAGACCTTGGAATAGATGCCTCAGTCAGATCTCTCATTGTTTTATTCACTCATCAGTGCAGACTGGTGTAACTCCTATAATGAAGTACTATGATCCCAAGGGCGGCTTCCTGAAAGGCAAACTTGGCAGCTGTTCATCTCACCTGGAACTTCAACCCAATAGTTAAACAAATGGAATCTGACATGGAGCTGGGGAACTACTTGATTTATTAACAATTAGATGCAAGTTTTAAAGGGACAGTTCCATTGTCCTTTCAACTCAAAATATTTCATTAAAAGCCAAATCATTTATAGTCCCTTCCCAAACTACAAAAAATGGACTTTGATTACACATCAAACTGAGTGCCTGACATAGTTATAAGGAATCAAAGGGGATTCTCAGAACAGGATAATAATAAAATTGTAAAGCATTTTTGTTTTCATGGCCATTCTGCCTGAGGTCTCACTCAGGTTCCCATCATCAGAGATGGACTTCCAATACTAAAAACATGTGTGTTTTTAAGGTTGTATTGTGAGGATTATTTGTTATTATCAGTTGTTCAGTATTTATGCTACCTCACCATGAATTCCAACAATAAGCTATTAAAAGATTAATTTATGATACTAACCATTTTTCATTCTCTGGTTTTCTCTTCCCCTAGGCCCTCTATCACACATGTTCCTGAAAACTTCATGCCTTCTTATTGCTTTCAAATTGACAGATGTGTCCAATTAGTGTTGTCTCCATGAGTATGAGAGTAGGGCCATGCACTAGAGCATGAGTACCTAACCACAGGCTATACTCCTGAGGAAAATGAACTCTCTTTCCCCTATCAGGCATTAACTGTCAATAGTTTCTGGGCTGGGAGTGGTTAGGGTTACTGAAATGCTGACTGTCTTGATATTGTGTAGATTTTGTGCAGGTAGTCACTGATGTTTTTAGTTTATTACGATAATGGCCTGATATGTTCAAAAGACACTTTCACAACAGTGCACCCCATGCCCTGGTTCTTATAAATTTTCTGCCCTGTCTTCAGTGGGTCCCGGGTAGAGAGAAAGTGGTATAGGTCTTCCACTTAGCCTCTTATTTATTCATTTTGTGTTTTGGTGAGCTGTTATTCTCTGTATTAAGCATAATTAATTACAAAAAGAAGCTTTTCTGATTAGCAGTGAAAGCTGCACTCATCTATAGGATAACTATTTAGAGGACAGTTTGATACTATATCCTTTTAACAAAGTGATAGTAGAAGATTCTACACTAGGGTCTAAAGCCTCCTGAAACACCATTTCTTTACAGGGTTTATGGTAATAGACATGAGTTCTCTTTTTGAAGAAGATCTTAGATCCAATCCAAAATCTGTTGAAGGCCATGAGGACTGGAAGAAGCTCTAACTGACTAAAGTCCTGAGTGAATGTGCATTGACAATCCAAGGGAAATTTACAAATCCTTTCTACATGAGATTAGGCTGAGAACTGGCATAGCCTTCTTCCAAGTCCATCTGTTTATGAATTATTGAAAAGTGTGCATAACTTATCAACTGAAGCTTCCCCTTCTCAGATGTGTACTGCCCAAGCTTGCCTACAGAGATCTAAAAGGGAGACCAAAGAACCCCTCCCCTGTACATAGTAAACATGCTTATGTTTCTGGCTAAGGTTCTAATAGTAGGTGTGGCTCCATCCGAAACTTCACAGCCCACGTGCCACAGCCTTTTTGTACTGTATCTGTGTGCTGTCCTTCCTTTAGTCCCTCACTGTTCCTAGGCAGGGCTCCAAACTCGAGATGGCAAGGATAGTGGCAGTCTACATCCCTGACCTTCTTGCTAGTGCAACATTGGGTATGTCTTGCTGGCTACATCATTAGTGTAGTTCACAGGACTTATAGCTGAGTAAAATGGTTGGTGGATTTTCTTTTTTAATATTCTTCACAGTATCTTTTGGTGCTATTTAAGTTAGCAAGCAGGAAAAAATTTCCAGGTGAGTACCAGGTTGATAGCCACATGTTGTGTGAGCAAACAATGTAATGTTTTTAATAATAAGGTTTGACAAGTTCTGTTGAGAAGCCAATAGAAATAGTGATATCCTAGATTAATGGGGAGAAATTTGTGGGATAGCCCAAGTAACAATTTGAAAGGAGAAATCTTATGTCTGGCACTAGACTTATTGTTTGATAATCTAATAATTCTGGAAGGAACATTATCCTTTCATATAGGGTAACACCAATTATACTCTTTAGAAAAATACATGCACACACGCATACACACACACACACACACACTTAGAAAGTACATAAGATAATAAGTTTTCATATAGCTGTATAAACATTAATAGTTCTGTTGTCCGATATTCTAGGCTGACTTTATTAAATATAAATACATCACCACAGCCTTCCCACAACCTATCCACTGCCTTAGCCTCCCATCCTTGTCCCTACACTATTCTGCCTCCCTCTTTACACCTCCATGTTCTACTATTTTTTCCTACATTTCTTTCTTCTTCTCACCCACAGTGGACACTTTCTTCCTGACATTTGCATGGACTCCAACTTAAATAAAGTCTAAAATTTTGAAGAATATATATATATATATATATATACACACATATATATGTAAATATATAAGAGACCATATAGTGCTTTAGATTTAATGTTTAAATTTTTATTTTAAGCACATAAAAACAAATAAAAAAGAAAAATAATTAAATACATAAGTCTTAATTTTGGATAGATCTATTAGCTTTAAATATAATGGAATTTGAGAGCACAGAGCCCTGTAGATTGCATTGACATTACTCCAGTCACCTCAAGACATACTACTGAGTCAGGATCCAGTGACTGAGAACAAGCACAGTGTTTGACATTAGCAGTATTTCTGTGAGGGTTGAACTGATGAAGTTCATCACACAAAGGGTTCTTATTTCTGAATTTTCAAGGATGCCATGGGCTGGCTGCAGGTGGGTAAAATGCAGCCACTGACTTCTGACTTCTCTGCTACCTCTCACCCCTCAGGTCTATCATGTTTGCCATTTTCTTACTATATATTATTCAATGATATCCTTAATTACAATACAAATTCTTTTGTTCTTCCAGATTTTCTTCATAACATATTTTACAAATCCAAATTTCATCTTTTTTTGAAGCATAAACTGTGCCTTTTCTATGTGTATTCAAGAGGTCAAGTGCCCTACAAAATTGCCTGTTGGGATTATTGTAAATGTGAGTTCATCAACCTCAGAGAAGCCTTAAAACTTTTTAACAAGTCTATTCAATTCTCTTCTCTCAATTCTTTTCTAAATTGCCTCAGACTGCCACATGTAGCACAATCCTAATTGGCTTTAATAAAAGACTGGATTCATGCTAGGACACATGCACCCCCCACACACACACACACAGTCAGGGAGGGAGACAGATGTAGGGGGATGCATTTTGTTACTTGCTATCTCGAGTAATAATAAATATTATTACAATTCAGCACAGTTGTTTATATCTTCACTTAATAACAAATTAAACTCAACATATCAGACTAATACACTCCAATAAGTATTCCAAATAAGTTAGATCAATTAATTATGAAATATTACTTGCAGTATTTTGCAGGCCAAAGTAAAATAATTCTTGACTCTTCTTTCTCAACTGTTTTATCCAAATATCCAATCCATTATAAATACAAAAAGATGACAGGTGAAGTGTGAGATAGTCAGTGTTAGAGGTTATCCCTAAGACTTCTTCCCTTACGTATAATCCAGCCATTTTTTCCTCTTCAGTTCCTTGCACAAGAAAAGCATTTAACTAACTCTTCTGCATGAGGTGCTTAGTCCTCTTAGAATAGTGCTTCTCATGACGCCTTTGGCAAATCTCTATCTCCAAAATAGATTTACATTACAACTCACAACTATAAGAAAACTACAGTATAATGTAGCAACAAAAATAATTTTTAGGTTGGGGTTCACTACAACATGAGGAACTGTACTACTGTTAGAAACTGTAAACTTTTAGCATTAGGAACAATCATAGAACACAGGGACCTGCTCTTGATTGATTGCTATCACTTTATTTCTACTGCCATAAACTCTTTACTCACACTATGTCAAGAAATACTTGTTTCTATATTCTTTTAAAATAGAATCCTTAAAAATGTACTAAGTTTTAAACAAATGTGTCTCAATTTGATATTGTAATTATTTTCCATTCAAAAAGCAAAATACACTATGTGAGACTCGTGTCTGGTTCTGCTCACTATGATATACCACAAAGGCTAGCACAGTCCTTCGTGCCCAGTTGAACACTAAAATACAGGAAGTATGTTTGGAAGAAGAAAAGGAGAAACTTTGTCAGTGTCAGAAAAGCCAGAAAATATGTGAAATACAGAATAAAAAAATAATAAAGTCAATGGAGCTGGTTCTTTGAAATGAGCAGCAAAATTGAAGACTCTTTAGCTAGACTGAGAAAATAATGAAATACCAAAAATGAGAAATGAAATTGAAGGTAATGCTGCCAAGTTTGCAGAAGTAAAAAGGATTATAAGAATTACTTACATTGAATGCCAACAAATTAGGTTATATAAATGAAACTCAAAATTCCTAGAGAGACAGAGACTATTGAATGTGACTGAAGTAAAACAGAAACTGGAATTCAAAAAACAAGTAAAAAATGATTGAATTAGTAATTTAGAAAACTTCTCATCAGAATAGCTCAGGCCGGGGTGGGCTTGACTGATGAATTTCAGCTAAGAGTAAAGAAGAATTAATATAAATCTTTCAAAAGCCCTTGAAACTATAGAAGAGAAGGGAACACTTCCACACTCATTATGTTGAGTTACTATTTCTATAATATCAAATAGTTAGATATATTACAAGAAGAAAAGAAAACTATAGAAGATTATATCTCCTATGAATATAGATGCTACAGTCTTCAACAAATAGCAGCAAACTGATTCCAAAAGCATTTTCAAAGAATGGCCAGTGGTAAAAGAATAAATTCAGATGTTTTACAGCACACACTATATGAAAATGCAACCTGGTGAGCCAGACTTAAATATATGATGTGAAATTTTATTAAAATGAAGCACAACCTTGAATCTTCAGGATCTTGGGAGTAAGTAACCATCTCTTAGTTATGATACCCACCTTTGTCCATTTGTACTGCTTTACCAGAAGAGTGAACTCAGAGCAACTTTATAATAACCATAAACATACTAACGGTTCCAGAGACTTAGAAGTCCAAGATCAATATGCCACCATCTAGAGAGAGCCTTTCCATAATTTATTATCATATAATAGCAGAAGGCACACTGAGGACAAGAAAATAAAGGCCACAGAAAGAAGATTTAACTCCAGCTGTTATGAAAGCATTAATCCTATTCATGATGGCAGATTCTCTTAACAAGCAAAACATCAACTCAAAATGGATTAAATACTTGAATATAGGACATAAATTTCATGTTTTAGTATTGATATTCATAGAATAATATTTTATCACTCCAAAAGCTAAGACAACAAGATATGAGAGTGAGAATAGAAAAACAGAATTGCATCAAATAAAAAAGCTTCACAGAAACAAATGTACAAAATAATAAGATATTTATTAATTGGTCAAAACATTTGTAAGTCATTCATTACTCAATGGGGATAATATTCAAAGTATATTAGCAACTCATACAACCCAATGGGAAAGCATGAACGATGTGATTTGTTAATGGACACAGGACCTTACTTTTAAGGTATACATATTGTGAGAAGAATATAAAATCATGTTTGATATCACTAATTACAGAATTTAAATCAATACCACAAAGAGATGTGGCCTTGCATTTGTTAGAATGACGATTTCCAAACAGATAAAAGATAGTAAGTATGGAGTGAAAAGTGTATTTGGGTGCTGTTAGTAGAACTGGTAGCAACTATGTGAACAGGAGGAAAATTTCTTAGCAAGCTAAAGAAGGAAGAACTGTATGTCATGCTTCTGGATATGTATCTGAAAGAAATGAAATTGACATCTACAACTACACAACCATTACAGTATGTTTATATTAACCAACATATGGAAAGCACTTAAATGTCTATATATGATGAATGGATGAGAAGATTCATTTACCAGACATAACAGGATGTCATTTAATATTTTTTTCACTTTTTATAAATTGAATTTTTTATTATCTACTTTTCATCATCTATTACTATGTAAAGGACACATTTGTGATGAAATTTCTTTAAAAAGATACAGCATTGAGAATATCTTAAAGAGAGAAACTTAATAAACACAGCTTCAAATTTAACAATAGTTGTAGTTAGTTTGCTCCTATGTAGGCATATTAAATATAAAAAATTAACTGTTGTCTGTGTCTCTTTTCTCTAAAATACATGGAACATAAAAAGTAAAATCTAAGGCACCACAAGCCAGGTTAGGCTCAGCTACAGATGAAGAAATCACAGTAGGTCACAGCAGATGCCCATTGATGCACTATGGCAACCACAAATTCCTGCTAAGCAACCCTTCTACAGTCAAACCAGAAGGGTTTCTTTTGGGAGAGGGTTGTGTGTGTGTGTGTGTGTGTGTGTGTGTGTGTGTGTGTGTGTGTGTTTTAAGTCCCATTGTTTGTGTCAAATTAGATTAACTTGGAAGACACATTTTGAAAAAACAATACATAAACTCACTTAAATGTAAAATATTAAACATATGAGTAGATCATATAACATGACTACCAAAGATAAAGAAGGTGAAGAAAGTAGGTGATAATGTTCAAAGGCTGTGAACAAGACACAGTTATGTAGCATGTCATGGAGTTAATAATGTACAGCATAATGACTATAATTTATAGCGTTGTGTTGTGCAATGAAGATGAGTTTGGAGAGAAAATTCCAATGGACTTTTCATAAACATAAAAGGAATATGTAAATATTTTAATTAGTCTTTGATGGTGATCAATTCCCTTTGTATATCCATGTAAAGATATCATATGGAACTTGGTACACAGTTTTATTAATATGTAAACTTGAATTGTGCTAAGAAAATAACACATTTTCTGCATGAAAGAGGGGACAGAGTATTCAAACTAAAAGTTAAATTTTTACCTCACAAATAATGCAAGGACACTAACTAAATTCTAAAATAAGAATGCAGGAATTCCCTTGTTTATTTCTGCTATTTTCATAAGAGCAAGGGAATGTAATTGGCTTATGTATAAATCAATAGATGGATGTATAGTAAAAATATAGTACATATACATATTGGACTTTTATTTATATATAAATAAAAATAAATTTAT
This sequence comes from Sigmodon hispidus, assembly GCA_004025045.1. Lineage (NCBI taxonomy): Eukaryota > Metazoa > Chordata > Mammalia > Rodentia > Cricetidae > Sigmodon > Sigmodon hispidus. The sequence goes on along the minus strand of PVIH01009298.1, from coordinate 49,703 downwards.
GAAATTTTCAGAAAAGTGAATGGAGGTGGAGATTATAATATACCACATGAACCAAGTACAACCAAGATCTTACTTGTTATATATGTAAGTATATACAGTTGTGAGTGCAGACGTAAGTCACAAAAGTAGAAAGAGAAAAAGAAAAGAGTAAAAGAGTTTGAGGGAGTAGGGAGAGTGATAGCAGAATGCAGGCTGAAAGGAATCACTGGGAGGAAAAGGGTACAAGTCTGCTAGGGGCAGGGGCATCATAATGAGAGAGAATTATCAAAATAAACAAGCTGTGTATGAAAATGCCACATGGAAACAAATTACTTTATATCTGATTATAGTTTATATGAATTAATAAATTCTTGAAGAACATCATAAAAGAGATTTTGATCATGTTCACCCATATTCCCCAACTCTTTCCATATCTGTTGTTATGCTGCTCATCCAACTTTGTATTATCGGTTTTTAAAGCCCATCATGGTAAATTTGTACTGCACATATCTGCTACCTGGGTGTCCATGTACTTGAGTGCATTTGACTCACCAGGTGCTACACCCCTACAGAAAACTGAGTCTTATTCTTCTAGTAGTATCACTTGTTGACCACAGAAAAGGGAAGGGTGGGACTTCATGCCACTGTCTCCTTCATGCTCAGATTTTGTCTGACTTGAGCTTGAATGGATGTTCTGCATGTTGTCATGACTGTCATGGTCTCACTATACCACAACCCTGCTGTATCTGGAACACATTGCTCCCTTGTAGTGATACAACTCTGAAAGTTCTTCTTAATTTTAATTTAATTAATTGTTTTTGACACAATTAATTTTTTCATATTACTTCTCCCCAAACTTTGACAAGATCCTCTCCACCCAAGTTCATGTTCTAAATATCTATCTATCTATCTATCTATCTATCTATCTATTTATCTATTTATCTATGTGTCTGTCTGCCTATCAAACAAAACTAAGAAATGAAGAAACAAATAAACAAATGTACACATTAAAATATAAAAATTGAGAAAATATAATAAACAACATCAAAAACCATCAAGCCTAAACAAAACTATCACTCTTGCTGTATTTTCACATTCAGTTCATCATGCTCCCTTATTCCTGGGAAGAGAGGTATGGTATAAATGTCCCATTTAAGACTGATAATGACACAATCTTATATTCTGTGTATGTTGACCACTTGTAGGTCTATATTTACATTTTCATCTACATATTTATCTTTGTAAAAGATAACTGAAATCTGTTTTCAAAACTAGAGTCAAAGAAATGCAAATGGACAATAAAGTAATAAAAAAATTTATTCAATAATTATTGAAAGTGAGGAAACCAAACCATGGTATAAAATAGAGTGCAAAAAGGAGAATATATACATTAAAGCACACAGAATACTTAGACACAGAAAAAATTATAAAAATATGAAACATTAAAAAAATGCAATAAATTGAGCAAAGTGTTTGAAAGAATACATTAGGGAAAATGGGACACCATGAAAAGTCCTAACCTGAGAATAACAGGAATAGAAGAAAGAGAAGAATACCAGCTCAAAGGCATAGATAATGTATTCAATAAAATCATAGAAGAAAACTTTCCTAACTTGAAGAAGGAAATGCCTATAAAGATACAAGAAGCTTACAGAACACCAAATAGATACGATTGAAAAAAAGTCAGAGTGCCACATAATAATCAAGCCACAAAACATACAGAACAAAGAAAAAAATTTAAGAGCTACAAAAGAAAAGGGCCAACTTACGTATAAAGGCAGACCCATTAGAATAACACCTGATTATTCAATGGAAACAATGAAAGATAGAAGGGCTTGGTCAGAAGTTATACAGATACTAAAAGAGCATGGCTACCAAACTAGAATACTATACCCTGCAAAATTATCAATCACCATAGATGGAGTAAACAAGATATTTCATGACAAAGTCAGACAAAACAATACCTATCTACCAATCCAGCAATGCAGAAAGCATTAGAGGGAAAACTCCAACCTACGAACCACACATACACCTATGAAACCACAAACAGTCAATAATCCCACAGAAGAATAACCCAGAGAAAGGAAATACAAAGAAGTTACCACCATAAATAGCAGGAAATATCAATAAGTGGTCATTAATATCCCTTAATATCAATGGACTCAACTCACCTATAAAAAGACACATACTAACAGGATGGATACAACAAGAGAAGCCATCCTTCTGTTGCCTACAAGAAACAAACCTCCACCACAAAGACAGACAAAGGCTCAGAGTAAAGGGTTAGGAAAATATTTTCTAGTCAAATAGTCCTAAGAAACAAGCTGAGGTTGCCATACTAATATCTAACAAAGTAGACTTTAAGCTAAAAGCGATTAAAAGGCACCAAGTTGGTCATTACTTATTCATCACAAGAAATATTGCTCAAGAGGAGATTTCAATCCTGAATATTTATGCCTCTAATATAGGGGTACCTACCTATATTTAAAAAAAAAAAAAAAAAAAAAAAAAACGCTGCTAAAACTCAAATCCCACAGATATTCTCACACCCTAATAGTGGGAGACTTCAACACCCCACTTTCACCCCTGGATAGGTCAACCAGACAGAGACTCAACAGAGAAATAAGGAGTCTAAAAGAGGTTATGATGCAAATGGATTTAATAGATATCTACAGAAACTTCCACACAAACGCAAAGGAATATACATATTTCTCAGCTCCTCATGGAACTTTCTCCAAAATTGACCACATAATTGGTCATAAAGCAAATATCAACAGATACAAAAAAATGGAAATAATCCCTTGTAACATATCGGATCATCAGGGCCTAAAGTTAGAGTTCAACAACATCAAAACCCAAAGAAAGCCTACAAACTCATGGAAACTAAAGATCACTCAGCTGAACCATCTCTGGGTCAAGGAAGAAATTAAGAAAGAAATCAAAGTCTTCCTAGAATTTAATGAAAATGAATCCACAATGTCCCAAACTTGTGAGACACAATGAAAGCAGTCTTGAGAGGAAAATTCATAGTGATAGATGCCTATATGAAAAACCTAGAAAAATCCCACACTAGAGAATTAACAACTCAGCTGAACTCCTTAGAAAAGTTATAAGCAAACTCACCTAGAAGGAGTAGATGGCAGGAAATAATCAAACTTAGAGCTGAAATCAATACAATTAAAACAAAAACAACAATACAAAGAATCAATGAATCAAAGAGTTGGTTCTTTAAGAAAGTCAACAATATAGGTAAGCCCTTATCCAAACTAATCAAAAAGCAGAGAGAGAGTGTACAAATCAATAAAATCAGAAATGAAAATGGGGACATAAAACAGATCCCCAGCAAATTTAGAGAAATATCAGATCATACTTTGAAAATCTGTATTCCACAAAAATGGAAAACATAAAAGAAACGGACAGCTTTCTGGATAGGTACCATTTACCAAAATTAAATGAAGAACAGATTAATTACTTAAACAGGCCTATAACCCTTAAGGAAATTGAAGCTGTCATTAAAAGTATCCCCAAAAATAAAAACCTCTCCACAACTCCCCATCCCTTCCCTGGGAAAGCAGCAGACAGTCCCATGGTCCCACTGATAAAATAAGGCTTAGTTCAGTCTCCACTCATGGCAAATCCAGTTTTGTCCCCCCTCCTTCAATAGTAAGTCAGATGTTCCTCTAGGTGGACTGTGATCCAAAGGGTCAGTCTAGGGTGTTTCTGATCCCAAGCTGTTTAGTGGTTGTGGTTTGCAGCTTGGGCATGCTTTGTTTTTTTTCTTGTTTGTTTGTTTAGAGATCACTAATGAGTGAGTACATCTCCTGCTTATCTTTCTGAGTTTGTGATACCTCGCTAAGGAGGATATTCTCCAAATCCATCCATTTGCCTGCAAATTTTAGGATATCATTTTTTCTTACTGCTGAGAAGTATTCCATTGTGTAGATTTACCACAGTTTGTTCATCCATTCTTCAGTTGAGGGACATCTAGGTTGTTTCCAGGTTCTTGCTATTACAAATAATGCTGCTATGAACATAGCTGAGCTAATACCTTTGGAGTGTGAATGTGCATCTTTAGGGTATACACTCAGAAGTGGTATTGCTGGGTCCTTGGTGAGATTCATTCTCAATTTTCTGAGAAACTGCCATATTGCATTCCAAAGTGACTGAACAAGCTTACACTCCCACCAACAATGGAGGAGTGTTCCCCTTGATCCACATCCTCTCCAACATAGGCTGTCATCTGTGCCTTTTATCTTAGCCAATCTAACAGGTGTCAGGTGGTATCTCAAAGTTGTTTTGATTTGCTTTTCTCTGATGGTTAAAGAAGATGAGCACTTTTTCAGGTGCCTTTCAGCCATTTGTAATTCCTCTGCTGAGAATTCCCTTTTTAGATCTGAACTCCATTTTTTGATTGGGTTATTCAAGGTTTTGGGCTCTAGATTCTTGAGTTCTCTATATACCTTAGAGATCAGTCCTCTATCACTTGTAGGGTTGGTGAAAATCTTTTCCCATTCTTATATTAAAAGGGAGAAATTATGATATGTCCTGGGAAGTATGTAAAGAAAGTGGACACGAGAATATTGTTGATAGGACTGCAGACATTGTGGCAGCTTCTGAGAAAAGCTACACAGGTCTTTTTTCGTGACATCATATCTTCAGCTCTTAACATTTATTCTAAACAAATAAAACCACAAATGTCCACTGATCAGATTCTCATAAGAGCTTTAATTGTAGTAACTCAAAACTTGAAAAAATCCAAATGTCTCTTGTGTAAATAAATGAGGAAATTGTAGCATCTCTATAACATGATGTATTGTTTTACAATGAAAATGAGTGTTGCATTGCTACACAGACACACACCCACACACTCTCTTTCTCTCTCACACACACACAATGACAGTAATATGTACAAGATTTTCTGAGAAATCTAAAATAACTCTTCTGAGTAAAAGAAGCTGTGTTCCAAAACTCAAGTGGAGAAAACACACATCATGGTGAACCATGGGACATCAGTTCAATGTTTTGGGTTTCTTGTGAAGATAGCTTTATAGACGCTTATATGCATGTAAACTATGAGAAAATGCAATTTACACATGTTCACATTGTTGTGTACCAATGATACATTAATGAAATGGCTTACAGACTGTTCTAGAGCTCACTTGAAGGTTATACTAGGTATAATTATTGCAAAATTGTCATACCTTATAAGCTATAGATTTGAAAACATTCCCCATCCGGTTCCGGTTCCGGGACCGGGTACTGTCTGCAGAGGGTGTCCCAGAGCTCTCTGGAGCAGGTGGAGATAAACTCTGCCTGTCATGGTCACCAAGCTGCTGCTGAGGGAATTCGCATGGCTACGCACCTCCAACTGAGTGATTAGATAAGGACTGGGGACCCTGTAGGACAGACTCAGACCCCGCCCAGAGGTGAGGATGGGTCAGCAGGCCCCAGCACCTGTATCCCTGCCAGGGGGAGGAGACTTGAGCTTCCATCTGTTTCGGTTCCGGTTCTGGGACCAGGTGCTGTCTCCAGAGCATGTCCCAGAGCACCCTGGAGCAGGCAGAGATAAACTCTGCCTGTCACAGCACCCCCAGCTGCTGCTGGTGGGGGTTGCACATGAACCACCCTGCCCCTAATTGGTCAAACAGAGAAATACTGAAGACTTGAAATTCAGTCCCCTGCACAGTGCAGAAGTAGTGATTGATCAGACCTTTTCCTCAGAAGTGACAGGAAGCACACAAGGCCGAGTGCCACAACTGATCAGAAGCCACCTAATCGTGAACCACTAGAGCCTTGGGCAGATGCCAGTGCAAAAACTTACATAATAATATAAAGGATAACAAGGCAACTCCAAGAAGAAAGTGGCGATCCTACAAATACAAAACCTGAACTGAGCAATGAAGAGAAAACAGAAGGAAGCATCACCAAAAATTCCTTTTTGATGATCATTGAAGCTCTCAAAGAAGATATGAAAAATAGCCTTAAAGAAATAGAAGAAAATACAAACAAAAAATTGGAAGAGATGAACAAATCTATGAAAGAAACATGCCAGGAACTAAAAGCTGAAATAGAAGCAATAAAAAAGGCACAAAATGAGCCAAAGATGGAAACAGAAAATCTGAAGAAAAAAGCTAGAACCACAGATACAAGCATAACAAACAGTGTTCAAGAGATGGAAGATAGAATCTCTGAAGTAGAAGACTAAGTAGCTCAAATAGATATATCAGTCAAAGAAAATGGTAAAACTAAAAAAGCCATAACTGAAAATGTTCGAGACATTTGGGACACCATAAAAAGATCTAAATTTGAGAATAATAGGAATCGAAGAAGGAGAAGAATATCAAATCAAAGGCACAGATAATGTTTTCAATAACATCATAGAAGAAAACTTCCCTAACCTGAAGAAGGAAATGCCTATAAAGATACAAGAAGCATACAGAACACCAAATAGATATGACCCAAAAAAAAGTCAGTGCGCCACATTATAAACAAGCGACAAAACACACAGAACAAAGAAAAAATTATAAGAAATGCAAAAGAAAAGGACCAACTTACATATAAAGGCAGACCCATCAGAATAACGCCTGACTATTCAATGGAAACAATGAAAGATAGAAGGGCTTGGTCAGAAGTTATACAGACGCTAAAAGAGCATGGCTGCCAAACTAGAATACTATACCCTGCAAAATTATCAATCACCATAGATGGAGTAAACAAGATATTTCATGACAAAGTCAGACTGAAACAATATCTATCTACCAATCCAGCACTACAGAGAGTATTAGAGGGAAAACTCCAACCTAAGGGCCCCAGATACACACATGAAATCACAAACAATCAATAATTCCACAGAAGAATACTCCAGAGAAAGGAAATATACAAGTTACCACAAAATATGGCAGGAAATATCAATCAATGGTCACTAATTTCTGTTAATGTCAATGGACTCAACTCACCCATAAAACGTCACACACTAACAAGATGGATACAACAACAGAAGCCATCCTTCTGTTGCCTTCAAGAAACACACCTCAACTGCAAGGACAGACACAGGCTTAGAATAAAGGGTTGGGAAAAGATTTTCCAGTCAAATGTTCCTAAGAAACAAGTGGGGGTTGTAATCCTAATATCTAACAAAGTAGACTGTAAGCTAAAAGCAATTAAAAGGGACCAAGATGGTCACTACTTATTCATCACAGAAAAAATTGGTCAAGAGGAAATTTCAAACTTGAATATTTATACCCCTAATATAAGGGCACCTACTTATGTAAAAGAAACACTACTAAAGCTCGAATCTCACACCAATTCTTATACCCTAATAATGAGAGACTTCAATACCACACTTTCAACCCTGGATAGATCAACTAGACAGAGACTCAACAGAGAAATAAGGAGTCTAAAAGAGGTTATGATGCAAATGGATTTAATAGATATCTACAGAAACTTCCACCCAAATGCAAAGGAATATACATATTTCTCAGCTCCTCATGGAACTTTCTCCAAAATTGACCACATAATTGGTCATAAAGCAAATATCAACAGATAAAAAAAAAATGGAAATAATCCCTTGTAACATATTGGATGACCAGGGCTTAAATTTAGAGTTCAACAACATCAAAACTCAAAGAAAGCCTACAAACTCATGGAAACTAAACATCACTCAGCTGAACCATCTCTGGATCAAGGAAGAAATTAAGAAAGAAATCAAAGTCTTTCTAGAATTTAATGAAAATGAATCCACAACATATCCAAAATTGTGGGACACAATGAAAGCAGTCTTGAGAGGAAAATTCATAGTGCTAGATGCCTATATGAAAAACCTAGAGAAATCCCACACTAGAAACCTAACAGCTCAGCTGACTGTCTTAGAACAATTAGAAGCAAACTCACCAGAAGGAGTAGATGGCAGGAAATAAACAAACTTAGAGCTGAAATTGAAACAAAAAGAACAATACAAAGAATCAATGAAACTAAGAGTTGGTTCATTGAGAAAGTTAACAAGATAGATAAGCCCTTAGCCAAAATAATCAAAAAACAGAGAGCAAGTGTTCAAATCAATAAAATCAGAAATGAAAAGGGGGACATAACAACAGACCCCCAGGAAATACAGAGAATTATCAGATCATAATTTGAAAATCTGTATTCCACAAAAATGGAAAACCTAGAAGAAATGGACAGCTTTTTCAACAGGTACCATCTACCAAAATTAAATGAAGATCACATTAATTACCTAAACAGGCCTATAACCCTTTAGGAAATTGAAGCTGTCATTAAAAACCTCCCCAAAAATAAAAGCCCTGGTCCAGATGCTTTCAGTGCCGAATTCTACCAGACATTCAAAGAAGAATTACTACCATTACTCCTCAAACTATTTCACACAGTAGAAACTGAAGGAATATTGCCAAATTCTTTTATGAGGCCACAATTACCCTAATACCTAAGCCATTCAAAGACACAATAAAGAAGGAGAATTACAAACCAATTTCCAACATGAATATTGATGTGAAAATTTTCAACAAAATTTTGGCAAACCGTATACAACAATGTATAAAAGATATCATCTACCACGACCATGTAGGCTTCATCCCAGAAATGCAGGGCTGGTTTAACATATGAAAAACTGTAAATGTTATCCATCATATAAATAAACTAAAGGAACAAAACCACATGATCATATCCTTAGATGCTGAAAAAGCCTTTGACAAAATCCAACACTCCTTTATGATTAAAGCCCTGGAGAGATCAGGAATACAGGGAGAATACCTAAATATAATAAAGGCAATTTACAAGAAGCCGACAGCCAGTATCAAACTTAATGGAGAAAAACTCAAAGCAATCCCACTAAAATCAGGAACTAGACAAGGATGTCCTCTCTCCACTTATCTATTCAATATAGTTCTCAAAGTTTTAGCTAAAGCAATAAGGGAACAAAAAGAGATTAAGGGGATACAAATTGCAAAAGAAAAAGTGAAACTATGTCTATTTGCAAATGATATGATTGTATACATAAGTGACCCACAAAATTCTTCCAAGGAACTGCTACAGCTGATAAACACCTTCAGCAATGTAATGCAGGATACAAGATTATCTCAAAGAAATCAGTAGCCCTTCTATACACTAAAGATAGAAGAGCTGAAAAAGAAATAAGGGAAACATTACCCTTTATAATAGGTGCAAATAGTATTAAATACCTTGGAGTAACTACAACCAAAGAAGTAACAGACCTATTTGGCAAAAATTTTAAATCACTGAAGTGTTGTATTAAGTTTTTCCCCTGCCCATTTTGGGTCTAGGAAGTTTGCAACCTGGAGTTTGTAACCTGGCAGGTGCGGAGGTTGCAGTTTGGAACCTGGTCTGTGCGCCCGCAGCTTTTGTCCCCCAAAAGAAATGAATCACAAGCTTATATACTTTAACACTGTTTGGCCCATGTCTTAAGCACATTACTAGCTAGCTCTTTCATCTTAATTCAACCCATTTCTATTAATTTGCTCACCATGTGGCTTCCAGCCCGTGGCTAGCCAGTACCTCTACATGTCTGTTCCTCTTGGGGGTCCAATCGAGAGTGACTAACTCCACCCTCCTTCTACCTGGCTGCCTCTGATTCTCCACCCACTTCTATGGTGCCCTGCATGGGTCCAAACAGTTATTTATTTACATCGTACAGAGAACATTCCACCACACTGAAGAAAGAAATTGAAGAGGATATCAGAAAATGGAAAACTCTCCCATGTTCCTGGATAAGTAGGATCAACATAGTAAAAATGGCAATTCTACCAAAGGCAATCTACAGATTCAATGCACTGCCCATCAAAATCCCAACACAATATTTCTTGGACCTTGAAAGAACAATATTCAATTTCATTTGGAATATCAGGAAAGCCAGGATAGCCAAAACAATTTTACTCAACAAAAGAAACTCAGGAGGAATTAACATCCTTGACTTCAAGTTATACCATAGAGCTACAGTAATAAAAACAGCCTGGTACTGGCATAAGAACAGACTTGTGGATCAATGGAATAGAACCGAGGATCCAGTCATTAACCCAAAAACCTATGAACACCTGATCTTTGACAAAGAGGCCCAAAACATTCAATGGAAAAAAACATAGTATATTTAACAAATGTTGTTGGCATAGCTGGATGGAAGTGAGTAGAAAAATGCAAATAGATCTGAGCCTGTCACCCTGCACAAAACTCAAATCCAAGTGGATCAAAGACCTCAACTTAAACCCAGCCACTTTGAACTTGATAGAAAAGAAAGTGGGAAATACACTTCTACGATTTGGCACAGGCGACCACTTCCTAAATATAACACCAGTGACACAGACACTAAGACCAACAATCAATAAATGGGATCTCCTGAAGCTAGGAAGCTTCTGCAAATCCAAGGACACTGTCAATAGGAAAAAATGACAGCCTACAGAATGGGAAAAGATTTTCACCAACCATACAAGTGATAAAGGACTGATCTCTAAGATATATAAAGAGCTCAAGAATCTAGAGCCCAAAACCTTGAATAACCCAATCAAAAAATGGGGTTCAGATCTAAAAAGGGAATTCTCAGCAGAGGAATTACGAATAGCTGAAAGGCACCTGAAAAAGTGCTCATCATCTTTAGCCATCAGAGAAATGCAAATCAAAACAACTTTGAGATATCACCTAGCACCAGATGACAGCCTATGTTGGAGAGGATGTGGATCAAGGGGAACACTACTGCATTATTGGTGGGAATGTAAGCTTGTTCAGCCACTTTGGAATGCAGTATGTCGGTTTCTCAAAAAATTGAGAATCAATCTCCCCTAGAACCCAGCAATACCACTTCTGAGTATATACCCTAAAGATGCACAGTCACACTCCAAAGGTATTAGCTCACTATGTTCATAACAGCATTATTTGTAATAGCAAGAACCTGGAAACAACCTAGATGTCCCTCAACTGAAGAATGGATTAACAAATTTTGGTACATCTACACAATGGAATACTACTCAGCAGTAAGAAAAAATGATATCCTAAAATTTGCAGGCAAATGGATGAATTTGGAGAATATCCTCCTGAGCGAGGTATCACCAACCCAGAAAGATAAACAGGGATGTACTCACTCATTAGTGATCTCTAAACAAACAAACAAGAAAAAAAGCCAAGCATGCCCAAGCTGCAAACCACAACAACTAAACAGATTGGGATCAGAAACACCCTGGACTGACCCTTAGGATCTCACTACACCTATAGGAACACCTGACTCACTCTTGAGGGAGGGGGGACAAAACTGGATATGCCAGGAGTGCAGACTGACCTAAGCTTTATTGGATCAGTGGGACCATGGGACTGTCTAGGGCCTACCCATGGCGGAGATGGGGAGTTGTGGAGAAATAATAAATGGCCTGATGTGGCGGGAGTGGGAAGGGACCTTGAATGGGGATATACAGGGATAGGAAAAAAAAATCCAGAGGGAAAGCTGAACAGAACGTGATTTCATGTGTAGCAAACTATTTGCATTATCACCCTTGATAAGTCATGCTTATGATTTTTATTTTCTTTATAGTTATTGTTAACTTATCAGCATTTTAAATTTAGTTTACTGTTTTTCTTGATAAATACAAAATAAAAGAAAAAGAGAAAAAAGAAAACATTCCTCAAAACCATACACCTCAATGTAAATAAATCATTTCTTCTTTATTATGAATAAAGTCACATTTTTATCCATGTATACCCTTGTTCAAACTTCCATTAAATCATTTCTCATGTGCATAAATAGAATCATTCCTAATTTGTGGCTCATTTGTTTTGATTGTTGCTATTTTTACTAATCTATAATCCTCACTTCCTTAATCCCACAACTTCCAAAATTGAAAGCTTTTGAACATCAATATGACCTCACAGATAGAAAATTCCATGCCTACACTCTTTGATGAGCTGTAGTCAAAATCCATGTGTGCAAATCACAGTAAAGTTAGCATGCTTAAGGAAAGTAATGCCTTGCAAGACCTGTTCTGCTTCAGTATATATTTTCTTTTCATGCTCAGATTGCCTTATGCAAGGCTCTCAACAAAGATAAAAAAAATGTCATATAATGATGCTGACCACCAATACAGGCTCTCTGCAATACCCTATGAGGGGCTAAACTTGCATTCATTATTCACTCTGGTGTTTTTATTTTCTCTGCTCTGTAATGCAACAATTTTATGGAAAATGTTACACACCCTGAAACTATTTCTATATATAACCACAATAAGAAAGGTAATAATAAAGAATTGTTTGTCAATTGGACCAGATAATGACACATATGTGTGAACATCTTCCAGAACATTACAGTGTTAGAATGGTAAAGGCCTATGACTTGAGGAAGAAAAAAAGTAAGCCACCCACTCATGATCTCCACCAAAAGCAGTGAAGAGACATTAATAAAAACAAGGAAAACTATATGAAACTAACAGGGAAGATCTAGGCAATGCACTGGAAAAGTGGCTCCATAGTGACAGGAAAAATCTACCAAGTGCTACTATCTATTACAATGAACTGAAAAATGAAGGCAGCTATGAATATCCACTAGATTTGTCACAGACATATAATAAAATGTAAAACATTAAAATGTTAGAGGTTGGTGGTGGTAAAAAAAAAAAAAAAAAAAAAACTGCTGCTGGTCATAAAGTAACAGAGGATCCCACAGACAAGCTATTTAAGGTCGTTGCTGTTGAAATCAGATGACAGATGTCTACAATTCTGAGGATACATCACTATTTTTGCCCCCAGAAAGCTGCTGAGCAAGCTGAGAAGGCCTCCTCTGGGGCAATACAGCTGTGCTGTGATGTGCTACAATATCAGAGGCAAATATGAGTTTGTGCAGGCTATGATATGCAATAGCTTGTGTCCTTACTCCTCCAAGGACCTGAAATTCCTGCTAATTACTTATTATGCTAGCAAAAAGGACTGATAAACAGGCATGGAGAGTCAGTATCCTCTTTTATGATTGGTTTCATAGGCCAACAATTTGAGATCACCATGGAGATTCTTTTATGGATGACCACTGTGAAACTAGTTATTCCTTGACAACTGTTCTGATCATCTTGGAAATCCTCTTTAAAGGTAACATTTGTGGAATGTAATGTCCCTCATGTGTGAATATAGTGATTTATCCTTGTGATCAACTTATCTACATAGAGTTACGAGTAAATACAAAAGGATTTCATGAGTAACAAGTCAGTGAAAACATTGTGGTGGCTTATTTTGCACAAGAATTAGTGTCCTTATTCAGTAGTAATAAAAAGACATGTAGTTCAGGACAATACCAAAATATCTAATTTCAATTACAAACATACACATCAACAAACCCACAGCCGCCTTAATTATGTGTGTAACCAAAATCTTAGTATTCAAATTTTTTTTGTAATCTATCCATGGAAGACACACACAGAGGAAAGAAACATTTGAACAACCTGACATTCACATTCCCAGCTGGGATTAAAAGCAGAAGTGCTATGCTATTTTTTTAGCTTTCGTATTACAGACAAGTGCCCTTCACTGCCTTTCATAACCTGTGACTCTTTGTACAGTTCTCAGGTTTATTCTGACTCTCACAGAGCTTAAATGTTGCTTAGTGATTATAAGTACAGGAAGATGGCAGTGAATCTTGAAGGAAAGATTATGCACGGGCCTACCTGTGTCTAACCTGAGTGACTTTGCTACTGACTGCAAGCTCAGAATCAATGAATCTGAAATATATACAGAAAAAATTTTCTAAACAGAAACACATATGAAAAGCATAGCTGTGCATTCATAAGTTGGCCAATGTATTGTGATGAAGGGTCACTAACTTCTCACCATGTAGTTTCTCTAGAAGCAGGAGTTCTGTGTGATCGTGTGATTTTTTTTCCATAGAGTAAAACAAACATGAAAAGTAGGAACCAACCTCATGCATTTACATATATATGTGTTCATAGTTGATTTAAAATACATATACAAATGTATATATGTTTTCATGCACACCATACATGAGTGACATACACGACATGGCATACAAATACATAAACATGAATGAGCCTTTTTTTCCTAGCACCTGAATAGGTTGCATGCTATAAAATGCTTGTATCTATTTTCAAGATGTATGCAAGAATCTTTCTGACACTGGGAAAGTTTCAGGAAATCTAAACTTCATGATCCCAATTTAAGGAGCAATAGGTGATTAGTAGAAAGTTACTGAAGTTTGAAAAATCTGCCTTTTTTATTCAGTTCTGGCATTCTATACAGAGCATATCAGTCAATGCTTCTGGGATAGTATTAGAAGAAAAGGGACAGAAGAAAGGAAGAAAGAAAGAGAAAAAGAAGGGAGGGAGGGAAGGAAGAAAGGAAAGAAGGAAGGAAAAAACAAATGACTATCACAAAAAAATGAACAAATTGGGGACTGGAGAAATGGTTCAGTGGTTAAAAGCACTGGCTGATCTTCTAGAGATTTTAGATTGAGTCCTCAACAGTTACATCAATAACCATCTTTAACTCCAGTTCTAAGAGATCCAAAACTTTCTGGCCTCCATGGTCACCAAGCATACAAAATGTGTGTAAGTAGAATAACCATACACAAAAACATAAAATTTTTAATTAATTAATTAAAACTTCTTCAGTATGATTCAGACCTCCTAATTCCAACAAGGTATTATTAGCGTTCGTGTTTAATTTGTCATCAAGAGTGTCAGCTGCTCTCACCTCAGATGGGTTTAACTAAATTCCCTGGACTGAGAACACAAAAATTACATACAAATTTGTATAGGTAGATATTTTTGAATTCAAGAGAAAGGAAATGTGGGAAGAAATGATCATAAAATAAATGCATTGCTTAAAATTCTATTAAGTAAAGCTGAAAATGAAGGATAATTTTAAATGCTGTAGTTGTGCAGATTAATTCGTATTCAAAAGAGATCTTATCAATACTAGCATTTGGCATTTTGATAGCATATTCCATCAACAGCAATATCACTATGTATTGGAGTGCTAGTGAGTGCACTAAATGCACCTTTCCTGGAGTATACAGGGAGGTGTGGAAGGCACATGCATATTTTGTTAGACTGGAATCTTTATTCAATTCCCAGATGAAGAATCCATCATGTACCATCACTTTGTTATGGCTCTTATGTGAGATATTACATGCAAACCTTTTCTACCAAAAAAGCACTGTAAACGTGTCCCCTACTACTTGGGAGCTTGGGAACAGCCATATATCTTTATAGACATCTATACTCTGGTATTTGATTTTAATTTCATCTGTCAAGAGCAGAAGCAAAAATTGCAATCCTCCAATATAACTGTTCTTGGCTACATTAACTGACAAGAACAAAGTGCACTGAGTGTGCACAGAGACTGCTGGTCCCATAACAAGCTCTGCATACTAACAGAGATGCTCCTGTCTGGGAAGATGTAAAAGGACTCCTGACAAATGATATGTACCAGGAGACTGACAGCTCATCTTCTTCTGTGCTTGCCTGCTGCATTATGGGAGAGATGGGTCTCCAGCTGGTAACATACACTCTACTTCCTCTTTCCATTATGCGTTCTCTATCAACCCTTTTATTCTGTCTTGTGCAGCAATTGACCTTGTCCAATATTTGAAACTCTTTCAAAGTTAATGATCTTAGACTCTGGAAATAGTTTTCAAATGTATGTAAGATTATAATACAAAAAAATAATAGCCAGATGTTCCCATTTCTCCTGAGAACAGTATTTGGTCTGCTGCCATTCATTCCAGAAAGACACAGTGGATGCTCCCTGGTCATGAAGGGAAATGGCAGTAATGAGAAAATCACAGAAGATCCAGAGAAGAGGACTGCAATCTGAGGAAACCTCCTTTCAAGAAAGAAGTGCCCCTTCATGGAATGTGAGTTTAGAAGCCAAGCTAAATGTGTTCTGCATCTAAACAAGGATTTGCTAAGCATCAGCTGTGAGAATCAATGAGCATCACGATAAAAACAGAATTGCATAACAAAATGCGACTCTGAAAGCTGGTTTTATAACTCATTTTAAGACAAGGATTCCAATGTGTGACATTGGTGAGTGATATTTAAAGACAAGGTACAATTACTATGCTGTACACAGTATGAATAGATCATAGATACTCCATGAAAGAGTGAGAGCTTCCACAGTGTTGTATGATCTCCCTCATAGGTAGCTCATAAGAAATAAGCTGTCCCTATTGACACTAGAAAAAAATTAGGACTATCTTACAGTTTGTGTATTTATTTTACAAATGTTTATGATATTTATGAAGCTCCAGCACTTACAGAATCAGAGAGAAAGTGCATCTGAGAAAAAAAGTGTCTCTCATTATGCAAATGAGAGCATTATTTCTGACCCTTCTTCTCTATGGGTGGCCACTTGTAGCAAATTAGTGCTGAACACCAGTAACAGAATCAGTTTCTGCTTTAGCTCAATATTTTTGCCAAAAAATATAAAGTATCCCTCACCTTCATTGCCCAATTAAGAAATATAAACCCATGGTAGAAATGACCTGAGAATAATAACAAAAAAATCAAGTGAACATCAGTACAATAAACAAAAAGGGAAAAGAAAAACTCTTCATATGAAGAAAACCACTATCAATCTGCAATTTAAAAAGGAGTATTTACATTGTTAAGAAATTAATCCCAGATCTTTCCTTTAAAAAAAAAAAAAACGAAAGGGTTTTAGAGGTCTGTGTTCAGGATAAGGCTACTAGATCCCCTAATTCTCACAACCTATAAAAAGTAAACATAACATAAATTAGAATCTGAAGTAAGGCTATGGAATATTATAAGAAATTATAATGGTTATATGTCAATACATTGGAATATGTAATGATTTGTTTTTGTACAAGACCTAAATAAAAAGGAAAAAATTAAAAATGCACAAATGGCATTACATCAGACTCTTTTGTTGTTGTTTATTTTTATTTTTACACATCATGAAAAGTTTTCCCTTCCTCCCCTCTTTCCAGCCTGTCTCTCCAACACTATCCAGTCCTTTCCCACTGTTTCTCCTTAGATACAGGTGGTCCTTGCATGGATATCAGCCAGCCATAGCATATCAAGTTGCAATGAATTTAGGCTCCTCCTCTTCTTAATAACTGAAATGCAGTCGTTTCTCAAAATAAAATCAAATAAAACACAAACACCAGAAATGTTTATGCTATACCAAACATAAACCAACAACACAAAAGTAAACAACAACAACAAAAACAAATACAGAAAATGTGTCACTTGATCTCAGTCATGTACACTGGAAGAGAACCCATTGACAGTCATTGAGAATAGCAAAGCAAGGGAATCTTTGAGCTCTACCTCTATTTACTTCAAACAGAACTCATTCATATTTCACAAGCATCAAAAGGTATCACTCTGTCGCACACCAGGGTTATCCAAGCTGCTGTGGCAACTTTCAACCCTTGCCGACCTTGTGGAAAGAATCAACAGCTGTACTAAACAGCACTTCTGCCACTTAGGTGCCTTCCTGACAGTTAGCATCCCTGGAGATCTTGAGTTCTCATCCTCCCCCCTCATTTCCCCTTTGTTCTCCTTTCCTTTTGGAGATGCTGTACACTATGGAACTGAATGAGTCCTCTTTGCTAGCTATTCACCCCTACCATGATTGCTGATGCATATATAAAAATGCACATACTAGTAAAGTGAATTTCTCTTATTGACCCTTTGATATAGGAGTACATTCTTAATGTAAGAAATTATTTTTCCTGTTTTACAACTGCTGTAGTATATCATAACAAGAAGAGAGAATCTGTTTAGTAAGGATGGTGTTTCTCCATCAATGCTTAGGAATGTCTCCAATTTCCAGGATGTTCACCTTTCTCACTGCTAAGATCTCCTCAAATGAGAAGTGGGGACAGCTCCATTCTGTGACAGTCCTAACAGATTCTCAGTGTTACACCCAAATTTGTTTTTTATAACTCCTCTTGCCCACACTTTAAAAAGAAATTCTGTAAACATTTTGTTTTTTGAATAGACTCTCTGTTTCCTGTATATTATCATACAGGATATTCTATCATATAGAATAGTATGTTGCTGTAATAGAGTTTAAATACAGATATCTAGTGAATAAGGCATGGTGTTTTCCATCACTGATGAAAGTTTCTTGTGCATCAAGCCAACCCCCAGCCTTTTGTTGCCTCCCATGATTCACCACTCCAAAGCTTCCCATGCTGTTCAGAGTGGGCAGTACCAGCCTTTCAAATAATAACCTCAGGGATTTTGTTGTTCGTTTTGCTAGTGCTTTTGTTTGTTTGTTTTTGGTTCATTGATTTATCTAAATTTTTAACTTTTCTTACAAAAGATAAGAGATGGCTCTTGATTTTTCTTTTCATTAATTAAACTTCAAATGTCTGCCTACCATCTTCTAATCCAGTATCTCTACAATAGCATGTGGTCATGTAAGTATAGTAAATTACCAAAGTCTTTAAAATATCACTATTTTAAATACTTCAGTAGTATTTCCAAGCAAGTAATAAATCTGTGAGAACATAGTTTATTGTCGGTCAAATGCTAGCAATGTTGTATTTAATATGCTTAAAATTTTAAGCTAATTAATTCAATTCACTAACAAGAAAAAAAAAGCTGTACAGACAGTAGATCTATTTCATATCAATGTTTTAAGTGTCTTCAATAGTCCACATTTCACACTCACTAAGTCTCCCACAGCCTTGCTTCCAGGAAATCAATAAATTTCAAATCAAAGCGAACATCTAACAAAACCTGCAAAATGCAATCCATACTGGCAAGCAGGCAGTCAACAGCTTACCTAAGAATTCAATGGGGAAAATCTCTCCTAATCTTTACAAATGAATAAATTATGCCACATCTTGAAAATCTATACTTATCCTTTCCCCAGAGACAATAAATACCTAATTTCACCATTTAGTCTGCAAGGAAAGTACTCTTCATAAGAAAAAGATAAATACATCAATGAACATGAATGGAAAGCCCGCACAACAATACCAAAATTTAAAATTATGTATGTGTAAACCAACATACACATAAATTTTATTAATGGAGTTATGTGAAAGGAAATAGTACATATATATCTTTAAAATATTTTTATGAATAGTATTAGTTTTACAAATGGAACATCATAACATATTATTACATTTGCAGCCTTTGATATTATACTGTATTGGGGCCAAGATATAACTCACTGCTGACTAAAGAATTTTGGATACTTAGGTTGCCTGAGCCAGCTTTTACATGTGTTAAGTGGAATTTACTTATTGCTGTTGTCTACAATGAGTATAATGAGTCTCTCTCTCTCTCTCTCTCTCTCTCTCTCTCTCTCTCTCTCTCTCTCTCTCTCTCTCTCTCTCTCTTTCTCTGTTTGTGTGTGTTTGTCTGTGTTACATATGCCCATGACAATACATTCAACCAAACAAACAATATTGTGGTAATATGTTACATATTTAATAAAACCAGTGGGGAATATCAGAGAAGAAATCCACTCACAGTCAAGACAGACAGAGGTAGCACACACCATAGGCCACATCACTTGGGAGGCAGACATCATTCTGGATCTCAGTGAGTTCAAGAGATAAAAGAGCAATGGTAACTCATATTTGTTGTAAATGATTTTTGACCTGCCCAGGCCAGAGGTCAGACCTGCCTGTGGCAGCTTTTACCTTTTAGAGACAAAAGCTTAGACACTTGTATTAATTTTATATTGTTAGGTTTATGTCTTAGGTATATTATTAGCTAGCTCTTTTAATTTAACTTATTTTTATTATTTTATTTTGCTATGTGGCCCAATGGCCCCTAGCTTGGGTCCTTTTTTTTTTTTCTTTTTTTCTTTTTTTTTTTTTGTGGCTGGATGGAATCTGCCTAACTCTACCCTCCTTCTACCTGTCTCCCCTCTGATGCCTCTACCTACTTCTATGGTGCTTTACACAGGCCAAAACAACTTCTTTATTTACAGAGAGATAGAGAGAACAGTCTCTCCACATACACACACACACTTTTAATTCCAGCACAGTGATCAAGGCCAATTAGCCAGGCAGTGATGGCACACACCCTTAATCCCAGCACCAGAAAAGATCCAGAGTGTTGACCTACACCTTTAATCTCATAACTCCAGAGACAGAGATCTTTCTTTGAGTTCAAGGCTAACTACCAAATAGTTAGTTTTTAATTTCACACTTTTAATTTTAAACCAGATGTGATACAGACCTTAGTGGAAGAGCCAAGGTGCATTGATACTGCCTTGAAATGAATCAAAGTGGGCATTTTCTAAGGATTGAGATTGTTAGTGCTTCAAAACACATAAAACACACATGGATGCTGTGCTCAAGATCTCCAGTTTATACCAACAGATTGTACCCTCTTCCCTCTTCTTGTCTGGCTACTAGCAGACTACTCATCCAGCAGCAGTTCTGGAGCCCTGTGTTCATTTCTGTCAGATCTGGACAATAGGTGTAGGGAGTAGACTTTCAAAAGGAAGAATGACATTGGTATTCCCTGACTCCCCCCAGAGAGGTTACTTAAACTATCTGGATCTTTCCTCTAAAGGTCAGAAGTCCTTGTACTGTCCCCAGTGAATAGCTGAGATGTCTTGAAAGTCTACTAATAGCTCCCTTTTCTGGATTCTCCAAGCTAATGGATAGTAAGAAATCTACACAATTAACTGTGTTAACCTTTGCCTTTTCTAGTCAACATGTCTTAACCTTTAACCAAAATATCATTTTTGAGTGAGTTGTTTTATCCTTCCAGGACATAGCTGACACTTAAATATGTGTGAAAAAGACATAGTTGAATATGCATGTAGAGAACAAAAGGATATTTAGCAGGCACAAAGGCATAAAAGAGGAACTCCTTATAGACCCCCTGGTTCTGGGTCTATCTTTCTAGACATCTAAATCCAACCTATTCTCTCAGAATGGGCTGGCAACTTCTTGGCAAAAATGAACTCTTAGGAAGAGTCATAAAGCCCTGGTTTATATAGAACAGTCCCCAATCTGTGGTGTAAATATTTCCACTATGATGGCTTTCAGTCTTTGAAAATCTTATTTCTAGGGGTTTGGAGGTAATGCTCATTCCATAAAGTGCTTCCTGAACAAACCTGAGGATCATGTTTGTAATTCCAGTACTGGGAACATGGAGACAGGAAAATTCTTGAGGCTCATTGGCTAGCCAGTCTCCATATAATAGCAAGTTTTAGAATTAGTGAAAGACTCTAAATCAATTGAAGAGGTGGAGAACAGTAAAGACAGATACCTCACATTGATTAGCCCCTACATGTGTGTACACATGTGCTTGAGCGCGCGCGCACACACACTCACACACACACACACACACACACACACACACACACACACACACAACTCATTCCTAAAAGTTATTTAAGATACAATATTTAACAGTCTGATGAGCCAGTCAGCTCTAAGTTCTAGGAGCCTGAGTCTTGATCTAGTCTCAGGTTTTATAAGTCTGGACTGTAATCAATCAGCTCTGCCCTGTCTTTCATGTTTTATCTCCATCCTGTTCTTTCCTCATCTAAACCAAGAAAACTGGATACAGTATACCTGTCATAGCTATAAATCTGTTAAGATATTCTATAGTCTCTACTCTTGCCCTTACCCCTCATGTTGCCACCTGTGATCTTCTGTCCATTGCTATATCTTATACATTATGTCCTCTTTAAACATGTGAAGTCACATTATAGCAATCAAAACAATGGTGAATGTACAGCAACTACTCCAGATGGTTGACATTGATCTGGCACTTGAGGGAGATTATGAGGCAGATATAGTTGGAGAATCATAGCCACAACACAGTAATAGTTTCCTGAGAAGCAAACACCAGAAGAAGAAAAGGATTGAAAAGCCAAAAGCAGCTTTACTTCCCTTTGCTGAGAAAAATGTGTCATTCTTCTGGAGGAAAAGAAGTTATAAATATGCATTTTGTGATTTGTTTCCCCAAGGACATGCACAGAAAGATTGACTTCAAAGTCTACTTTGAGATATCTTCTTCACCATCTAACACACTGTCAATAATGTCAATAACAGTCCTGATGGCTAAAATACAGGTTAATGTTTCTGTCTCTGAAGAATTGTGGAAGTAGAATCACAAAATCCCAAGAGACCAGAAGATACCTTTCATAGATATATACATATATATATACATATACATATATGAATATGTGTTTCTCTATCTATCTATCTATCTCTGTGTGACTTAACCTACTCTAGAAATAACAACTTTATGTGCTAAGGAAAGCTCTATTTCTTTTCCCCAAAATCCTTTCAGTGGTAATTGCTATCTTTATAGGAAATTATTTCTTTAGCTGCATCGTTTCTTAAAATTTTTCACAATTAAATTATAATGACAGATATATTGGCTCAGACAGTCATTGGCTATTTGGTAGTTCCATCTGATTCCAGTGGTTATGATTTTACAAAGGCAAGCTGTCTATAGTGAAGGAGACCTAATTTAAATCAATTCAGCCTGGAATTCCAAATACCAAGGAAAAATAATAAGACCAACTGCCACTAAAGTATAATGAAACAAATAATAGCCCAGTGAGATTATCTTACCTACCAATTCACTTGGCAAGACCTTGTAACATAGACTAAGAAAAGAAACAATTTTCTGGAAGAAAAGCCATCTGACCTGGGCTTTTAAAATAAGTTCCTCAGGCATCTTACTTGCTGTGATAAGACTCAATGACCAAGGAAACTTGTGTGTGTGTGTGTGTGTGTGTGTGTGTGTGTGTGTATGTGTGTGTGTGTGTGTGTTTAATTTGGGGCTTGCAGTTTTAGAAAGATAGAATATAGGACAAGAGAGCAAAGGCAGAGAGGAAGGGACAGCTGGAACCTTGTATCTTGAACCACAAGTAGGAGGTAGAAAGAGCAAACACTGGGAATGGCATAATCTTTTTTCCATCTCAAAGTAGATGCCCAATGACATACCTCCTACAATCAGACCACACCTCCTAACCCTTTTCAAACAGTTACATCAACTTGATGATGAAGTATTCAAACATATGAGACTATGGGGGCCATTTTCATCCAAACCACCATATGAGGTCAGCAAAAGAACTGATCTCAGAAGGATGGCAAAGTGTTTACAACAGAAAGAGCTATGTTACATTGTAAATTGAGATGATGTCATGAGGCAGCAGTTATCTGGAATAGCAAGCTACATTGGAAGTAGTAGAAATATACCTTCTTACTTAAAGGAATTCAAAACCACCAATGAGGATGTGAGACAGGCCATTCAAGTCATGCTCATAGAAACATTTATTTATAAGGGTGATCACATTAAACATGGAGGTAACCTTGAACCAAGAATCTTTTTTAGAAAAATAAATAAAACTGACTAAATAATAATTATTCTCATATTGCATATTATTACATATTCCAAGCATATAACAACTGTATCATGAAAAAATAAAATGTAAATGTAATTGGTTTTGGAAACTGAGAGACAATATGCTCATGAGAAACATTCACTCTCCTTTTCTTCCATATGTATTCATCCACACCACTTTGTCATGTATAATCTCCGTTCTCGCAAGCTTGGTATGTCTACATCACCTAAGAGACATATATTAAGGATTGGTTTTTAAAAACTTAATTATAAATTCAGAGAAAACAGGTACGTAAAATTCACACATTGAAAACGCTAGGAAGTAAGTTTCTCATCTCCTTTTGCTGGAATCTGTATTCCAACATTTCAGATATTGCTGTGATGAATATTAATACACTCCCTTCTTTCTTCTCTCCCTTCCCACCCCTGTCTCTGCTTTTTCTTTTTTTAGTTGATGCCATATTTGTCCTGGAGATTTTTACCACAATGCCAGGAATTTTTGTGGCTTGTACCTCTAGTGAAACTCTTACCTTAGTATGTTGACAAGCTGTAGATAATAATGATGGGTGTGGTAATGGTGATGATGAACTTACTGGAATGATAAAAGTCATGATACACTGTCTACTGAGCACTTGCTGAGTGCCAGTTAGCCTACTACAATGCCATATTTCTATTTGATTATTATATCACACAATATTGAAGAAAAATATTTACTCACACTCTCATCAGTTTGTAGATAAGCATAAAAAATGAGAAAAAAATGGCTTTGAACATCTTTTTATCTTTGGAAAATTTATATGGCCTAAATGTGCGTGACTTGTTAGACTTATTACAAAAATATCTAGTTGAATTAATCATTCAATGAATAAGTGACTAAGGAGAAGATTGATATAGACAAGCAATAATGAAGATAACACCAATAATGTATGCACTTGTATAAAACAACAAAAGGAGGAAATAACACATTCTCTAATTCTAGAAAATCTTCTTACATATGTCACAAAATTTAATGTTGTTTAATGAGAGGGTATTGTAGCCTGAAGTTTCTGTCCTGTTGGGGCTCATGGTTTGGAGGAATCTTTTCCCTCCTGGTTACACAGCCACTGTTCATAAAATAATTAATCAGACACTTATAATAATTACAATCTATTTGGCCTATAGATCAGACTTATTACCAAATAACTCTAATTTAACTCAACTCATTTTTACTAATCTATGTTTTGCCACATGACTCATGGCTTACCTGTACTTTTACATCTAACTATCCTCTGGCAGCAGCTTGCAGCATCTCCATATTACTCTACCCTCCTTCCCCTTTATCTATGCTTGGATTTCCTGTCTGCCTCTGAGATGCCTTGCCATAGCTAGAACAACTTCATTATTAACAAAGGGCAACAAAGCACACTCACAATATACAGAAAAACACCTCACATCATGGTATACAATGATCATCCCATTATTTAAGCATGAAGTACAACAGCAAACCCAGCTAGGGGCAAAGAATGAGTATTGGAGGCCATCCTGATCTACATAGCACAGAACTCATAAAAACTAAAGATAGAAACCTGAGAGAACAACCTCTGAACAGCTTGGGATCTGAAACCCCTTGGACTGACATC
The DNA here is from genome assembly GCA_004025045.1 of Sigmodon hispidus. NCBI lineage: Eukaryota > Metazoa > Chordata > Mammalia > Rodentia > Cricetidae > Sigmodon > Sigmodon hispidus. The sequence goes on along the minus strand of PVIH01009298.1, from coordinate 24,787 downwards.
TTGGATCCCACTCCCCCTAGAGGAACACCTGACTCAGTCTCAATCTTGGGGGGAGAAAACTGGATCTGCCAGGAGTGGGGGCTGAACTGAGCAATATTGGGACCTTGGGACCTCCTGCCCATGCTGGGGAGGAGATGGGGAGATGTGGAGAAGAGAGAATGACCTGATGTGGTGGGAGGGGGAAGGGACCTTGAATAAGGATATACATGGATAGAACATGTGACTTCTTTATTCATAATAAAAAATAAAAAAAAAAGAAACCTGGGAGAGATTAAATCATCTAAAAATTGATCAAAGGTGATGTGATGCACTTCATTATTATAAAACTTTCTGCTACATATACATTCTTGATGTCTATATGATTATATAATTATGTATATATTTGACAACAAAGATATTTATATAAACTTTTCCCTAAAAGAAAGGAGGGGGAAAAATCCCATTTCAAAATTATGAATTAAGTTAATCGTGGAAAGACCTCTACAATGAAAACTTTAAGACAGTGAAAATGCTAGAAGATAAAAAGCCCTCCCATATTCCTGTAAAAATTGACTATATCACCAAAAGTGACATACAGAGGCAATGTAATGATAACATTATACAACAAGGAAAACATCTTAAAGTTTATATGCAAACACAGGAGACCCTGAATATCAAAACCAACCTAAACAGAAAAAAAAGTTGCATCACAATCCCTGACCAACAGAATAATAGTGACAGAGGCAGTGTGTTTTTACTATAGAAGTAAACACACAGATCAGTGGGGTGGAACAGAAGACACAGAAATGAATCCACATACAATAGCCATCTAATTATTGAAAATAGTATCAAAAACAAACACTGCTATGACTAGAGGTTCGAAATTCTAAATTTTACCTCAATCTATACTAAAAGTAAGATCTTGGCTCAAAAAAAAAAAAATCTTTTGCTGCCAGCACTCAGGAAAAAGAAAAACAGCAAGATTAAGGAATGATAGTGTCATGCAATGGGGAAACCTTTTAGAATCAACCACCCAAACAGCTTTTTCTTTGAGTGGAATCATCCTGATTTTAGAGTTTGTTTTCAAACTTAAAAAAACAAAAAACAAAAAACATTGATACCATAATGTTAACAACTGAATGTCTTACAGATTTTTTACAAGCACGTGGAAGATGTGTAGGTACTCCTAAATGAACAAAGATCTGATATAAATTCACAGAAAATTCAAGAACCAGGCACAGCTGTAAAGATATGAGGAACACTGGAGTTTGAAAAGATCCATAACACCATACAACAATTTGTGCTTGCAGTTGTAAAAGAGTTGCAGATATTCCTGTAGCTCCTGCAGGCGTTAATGGATTTTCATACTTCACCTCACATGACTGACCTGTCTTTTTTATAACTTGAAAACAGACACAACAAATAAGAAGGGGCAAATGGACAGAGAGGAAACAAGAGAAGCTTATGGCCTCACTGAAGAGCAGTGTGAATAACAGAACTTACTAGCCTTGACCTGCACGAGTCTTTACCAAGAGTTGCCCTGCCTTCAGGAGTCTGAATTTATAAATGACGCACTGGGAACAGAAAAAGTAACATGAACCAGGTTAGTCACTGGGGGAACAACAACCATAGAAGGAAATATATAACATAGTTCAACATGAATCAGAACCCCAGGTGTTTTCTGTATGTAGTAGCCCATGGTGTGAGTGCATGGTGCCCTCCAGAGACAAGAGATCAGAAAGCAGATCCCCTACAAAGGCATGGGTCATGTGCTCTTAAGAGAGAGGCTGCTCACTGGTCCATGTAAAATCTTGTCCTAACGGAGTAATACAGAATGAAAATAGCTAAGTCTACTGACTTTCATTTAAAACATTCCAGTACCCTACACATTCTCCAGTCATGGTAAGCCTGATTCTGGCTTCAGTGGATGGATGCTGTGATAGGAAATGTGTGTAAGCAAACCTGGTCCATAAGAGACTGGTAAGTAGACTACATAAGGTCTATGCCCATCAGTGAGGTGTGAAAATATGTTCTCACCTTTGTGGACACTGCCACAGGCTCTTACAAAAAAAGTTAGTTCTAGTAAATGATATTTGAGTCTCACCAACTCAGTATATATGGCACACACAGATAATTGTCACCCACATTGACAGTCAATTTGTGGAACTGCTCTGCAAACCTGAACTAAAGACAACCACATGAGATACATTTGTTGCTATATTACCTCTGAGCTAGGGCTGAGTTAACTGAAGCAAAGTATAGGTTAATTACATAGTAGCTAAAGGGTTTAAATACAGAAGGCCTAGGTAGAAAAAAAGCACTCCTATAAGCCACAAAATGGTTGAATTAAAAACCCTGGTACCAGGGGTGGTATTCTGCCCTTAGTTGTTAACCAAAGAGGACCCTAAGCCTCATAAGATAAGACATTATAGCCACTGCTGTTGGTCCTATACTATAAAAATAAGACCCTATGGCTGCAAATACTATGCTCTGGTTAAAGGACATGGAAAAATAAAGCTCTGACTAAGCCTGGAAGCACTTTCCTTTCTGAATGGCTTTCATAGTGCCAGAATGTGCTATACAGGCTGCCTTGCTGTATATATTGCATTATGCAATACTAACATACCATCTAAGATGTACATGCTTGAACAATAGTCGCATGGCTGCTGTTCATACAACCAGCAACTTTTCAATTGGAGTAAAGGACTGCTCCACAGGAAAGAATTTGTCTGATGTTATCTACAAGGCAGAACAAAAGCCTATGCCTGGAGAAGTCATAGGCCCTAGTGGTAAAGCAACTGCTATTGTTTTGTTCAATAAATGTGCAGATCAATGTGCCTTCTAAACATCTGTTTTTGTATTCATTGATCACTCTAGCAGTCAGCTGCAACCAGTCAGGGAAGGAAACTTGCTTTTTTCAATAAATGATATGCCACAGAGATTCATAAACACAGGTGATGCTCCCAAGAGCATGTGACTGTTGCTGTGGCCGTGTTTCAATGCTGGAATCAGAGTTGGAAATCTATAGTAAGCCTCTCTCCCTCCCACACACAGGACTCAGAAAACATTGCAGAAGAGGAGGGAAACAGAGTGTAAGAGTCAGAGGAAGAGGTGGAGCGTGTGCTGTGTAGTAACTTCTTCTGGATTTAAATAGTTAAAGAAGGGCAGCTCATGAAACTGAGGCAGTAAACATAACTCAAAGCTTTGGCAAACTGACAAAGTCTTCTTCCTCTGGTTATTCAAGCACAAAGCAGTTCATATGGAGACTCTCAGACCTGTTGAGCTGCTGGTAAGGTGTGCAAAGAACACTAGGGTGGCAGATTTCCTTACTCATCTTCCATCTGTCCTTTGTGGGGGTTGTAATGGTGTGAGGCAGCTACCATTGAGTCATCTTCTCCTGTTTGCCACAACAATAAACATTCCAGTTTGCCAAGCTGAACTTCAGGAGAATTATTATATTAGTTTATTGCTGAATTCTTTAGAGTGAGCAGATATTTGTTCAAGTCTCTCCAGGAAGAAATTAACATATGTTTAATACAACATATGTTAATATCTGTTGACTATAATTCTGTACAATAGTTAAAAGAAGGTGGGGTCTATGTTTAGAAATACTAAATAACATCATTATACAATGTGTAAGTTAATATGTAAGATCCAGAAGTTATAGTTTTTTTTTTTAAATCCTCTTGAGGTGGGGCATGGGACTCAAATACTCAAGTTGTAGAAAATCAGTAAGTTCTAGTATGTTCTCATAGAAATTTTCAGTCACTGTCACATTCAGTGAGAGGCTTTTCTGGTCATAAGAAACCAATCAAAAATATCCAGGTTCTTGAAAATTGTTATCAATCCAGCAGTTATGACAGGATTTTTGCAATCTACCACCCATATTCCTGTCATTGCGGGGCAGATAGGTGGCCAGGAGAGTGGGTGAGGATGCCATTTAGAAAAGAGCTGCACTGTGCACTGAAATAATGAAAACATGTCTAAAATGAGGAAGATACCATCAAAAGACCACTAAGGAAGCCAAGTATTTATACAAATTTTACAAACTAGAGAAAACTCTTTTACCTCTCTCACTCTCTGCCTCTTTCTTTTGGATATCATATAAAAAGAACTTTTCTGAAACTGGATGATGCTTGCTGCTCCATATTCATGTATATAAATAGAAATGCATTAGAGACAGTAATAAGATTTGTGTACTCTTCTGGACTGAGAGTAGAATCTGGGAGTAAAAAAATTCTGTTATAAGGTTATAATTTAATTCTCTCTGTAGTTTACAATAATCTCTTTCCTTACTTAGACACTGATTAGCAATAGCAACACAACTTCTTGAAGTTGGTGTTATTGGTGGGGGCAGCTATGATCTCAGGGGCATCCATCTCACTTAACTCAAAATGAGAGTGCCTTCTGTCTTTATTAGGAAAGCTTAATATAGACCACTGAGGATTTACCAGGGAAGGCTGCCCTGTGTTTGATTTGCACCTGAACATATGACAGATGACCTGTCACGTCTGACTTTGGGTATCTGAAACTCTGAAAACTAGCAATGTCTTCATGTTCAGCACTGGAACAAACAAATGTGTGCAATTAATCAAGCTGCTTCTGCTTTTGATGGGGATCCCAGTTATCCCTTTCCACTTCTTTAACTGTATTTTCTATTTCACCTGATTTTTATCTGTTGGGTTATCCCAACAAAACTATAGCTGAGACTTGGAAGATTTCATAAAATCTGTGTATCACTTCAATAGATCAGTGTTATCCAACAGAGAGGTTGAGGTTGTACCTTGTAGCATGTTAGCATCCGAGCTCTTCTTCTGCCCTGGCCATGTGTTCCTAAGCTAAAATCTTTCAGCTTGTTTTGCTGTGTTTCTCAAAAATTATAATCAAACTATATAAGCTTCAGGACCCTTGAACCCTGTATCTCCTTCCTTCTCATATAACAAAGAATAAATTTTGTTTCAGACACTGCCTCCTACACTCACATTGACTTAGATAGTAGCAAAAATACAAGGACTAAGAGCTCATTGCAGAACAAGAACATGTCTTCCCTAACCAACACTTATGGTAACTTAACTAAAAAGATGAGAAAGCCTGCAAAAATGAGAAAACAAGCATTCCTTGCTACAGAATATTTGCAGGATCCATTCCATCTGAGGAAACATGAATTTTGAACAAATCTCTCTTGGTTGTTGGTTATGTGTAACATTTAGAAAGAGAATAATAACTGCAAGTGACTGTGGTTTAAATGTTAAATTGAAATCTGACCTTGGAGCAGTGATTGAAAAAAAAATGAAAAAGCATGACAACATCATGAAATTTTATACAGTTTTAAATAAATAGAAAAAATTCAAGTAAATAAATAAAACTGTGAAAATATATGTGTGTATATATATACATATGTATATATATGGACAAGTACATAGTCCTAAATATCAAACACACACACACACACACACACACACAAATACATCATCATCCCATCAAATTTTCAGAGAACATTGAAGAAGACTTGATATTTAAAAAGTAAGAGCTAGAAGATAGGGAGAAAGGCTGCAAAATGTCATGTCCTGGGCAAAACACAGCCACGACAGTCATTACTTGAAACAGCTGCAGAAACCTCCAAGAGAATGGAGCAATCAAGAGTTAGATACTTACAGAGGAGGGTCCCAGATAAACTTTTTGCTACTAATGTATTCAGGGAGAAGTGGCATCATTGCTTGCCTTCAGATGTGTATCCAGGAGAATTGTGATATGTTGTTGGGTCAGACTTTCTGGCCCAGCCCTGAGGTTCTGGTTTGCAGACACACAGACCTGCAGACCTGCAGTCCCACAGTCCCACAGAGATACATAGATGCTTACATTAATTTTCTGTTGATCAGTCTAGGGCCCAGGCATATAGCTTGCTAACTTATTACTCGTAAACTAACCCATGATTCTTATCCTGTTCAGCCATGCAGACCTGTATCTTTTCTTAGAGCAATATTTTACCTTCTTTTGTCTGCTTCTGCTGGTGACTCCTCAGGCTCTCTCTGGCATCTCTTCTCTGTTCTTCCTGTTCCCAGAATTTTCTTAGTATGGTAGCCCCACCCATACTTTCTGTCTGCCTTCAGCCAATTAGCATTTTTATTAAACCAGTAGGAGAAACAAATATTGACAATGTACCAACATAATCGTCCTACACACTGGTGACACTGATCAAACTCCAATGGATAGTTCTAATCAATGTATACCGATAGACCTTGGTTAAACAAAAGAGTCATTAAACAAACCAAAACTTAAGAATTCAGGACAAGAATTGTTACAAGTTTATGCTGTTGATGGGGTTGGGTGGGAGCTAAGAAAAGGTGAGGAGTGAGTAATCAAAATATATATACTTTTCAATCAGTGAAGCTTTCAAATAAAGATTAATACACAAAAGAGAGTATAACAACTACTAAAATTAAAATTCCAGAATTCCCTAATAAGCAGGATCAAGATTTTATGGCTTAGATATAGAATTCCCTGAAAAGTCTCATTGCTTAAAGATTTGTTTTGTCCTCAGCTGATTGATTCAGTTATTGTCAGATTGTTCACAGTGACTCTTATCTAATCAGTGAATTCATCTACTAATGAATTTGTAATCTGCTAGCCATACAAAGAGGTGAGGAAACAACAAAGGCAAGGACCACCTAATTGGAGAAACTAAATTACTAGGGATGCCTTATTAGCACCCCACCCCTTATTAACCAGATTTGTAATGTTCTTCTTTACCATAATCATACAGTAATGAAGCAAGCTCAGCATGGACTGAAATTTATAAACCTCAGGAATAAAACAAATCTACCAGCCCTTCCAATGCTTGTTACAATGACAAAAAGTTAGTTTATCACACATGTGTGCCTTAGGTAGGCTTTCTCATCTCTCTAGAAGTATGTCTGTCATGTCTTATGATGATTGACTACCTGGCAATCAGATTAGGTTGACTACTAAGTAAATTAAAACCTCTACCAATTTGCAAGCTCAGTAAGAAAGGATGGCTTCATTTCTTAAAGCTTCAGTTTCTTCATCTGCAATGCTAGGATACTCATTGGTGGAGTAAGATGATAATGTTGGCCACTCATGCAAATCACTTAAAGAAGAGACCTAGGCATCTAATAATTCCAGGAAAGCTGTGAGATCTGAAATACGGATGCAATCAGATTACATATCAGCCAAAAAATTCCATAAAGCTATAAATAAAATTTTTGAAACATAGACTTCTATCCATTATTACCAAAGGAAAATCTTGTTCCTACATAGTACTTTAGTTGATCAGCTAAGAAATATCATGAAGACACTAAGTTACACATCAAAGTGTTGAAAATTTAAGCAATCAAAATGAAACACCCACCTCATAATATTTCCAGTGATATTGAGAGAATTTTTTCTTTAACTCAAGGCAATATTTAAAAAGTTTTGCTAAAATAGTACAGTGCAAAAAGAGAAAAGTCAATACAAATAAAGGAGGAGACAGAGATAAAATACACAGAGGTCATTTGATAAAGCCCCCCAAAATCATATTATTTTATATTTACCTAAAAATATACACATACATATAAGTGTATATGAATTTAAATATCTTGAAAGAAATTAGCCCACTTGGGCTGACAGTGTTCTCCACAATAACCATAAAATAACAAAATCACCAAGACAAATTACAATAAATCTTCTTTTGAACAGTTGGTCAGGATAGTCCAACTAACTTCAAGAAACAATATATATTATCTGTGTAGCCCACGGTTACCTCTCAGAGGTTGAGAGGAGTCCCCTGTTGCTAAAACCATCACAAATTTAGGACATATGAATTGGATGACTTGAGTTAGATTTGACCTGATAGTCTTATTCCTGTGTTCTGTCTTCCATGGTTCCAGCAAATACTATGCAGACTATTAAGGGAAGGAAGTAATGAAGCATTCATATCCAGCTGCAGCACCTATGAACATGCCAATAACCAGCATGACAAGATATATTTTTAAAAATGCAACAAGTCATAATCACAGCTTAGTAGAGACACACCAACTGTCCAATTGGACTTAAGACAAAATCATGTCTGGTATTTAAAGATTAGCTAGCTGCCCAGACCAAGTGAGATCCTTAAAAATAAATCTATGCCAGGCAGTGGTGGCATTTGATTTTAATCCCAGTACTGGGATGCAAAGACATTTGGATATCTATGAGTTCAAGGCAAACAATCAACAGATTGTTACAGAGTGGCTGATTGACTACCTTCAAACTATACTGAGCTGTTCAAATCAAGGTCCAGAGTGATACACACGCTGATCAATATGTTTATTTTCAGATACTACACTTTAGAACAATATGGTCTTTTACTAGTTTATTGTTTAAACTTTTTTTATGTCTTTGACACTGACAATAAACATTTGCACTTTTCTCCATGGGAATAACACTTGCCTCAGGCAGAAAGGTGAGCTGTACAAAATTGTTCCTTGTGGCCCCTTTCTAAGCACTCTGTGTTCCTGTGCCTGTGCATTTTCCATTGCAACAAAGAGACTAGACAGATATTTAGCCAGGCATGTAATTAACGGCAAAGCTTCAGACATCAGTGGCTGGATCACTGTTGAATGATATTTTCTATAGAGACATGAAAAACATCTATCTACTCCAGATGGGGGGACCAACAGCAACCAAAGAATAATTCTCCCATGCCTAGCTTAGCAAACCAATGAGGTTATTAGAATTACTTTCAGGACCATCATGACTCAAGGGCAACTGCATAATCAGAAAGCATTTGGACAATTCACTGAAGTTGCACCCCTGAATCTCCCTTGGCTGTTGTGAGAGTCCTTCCATTCCCCTGGCAATTGTTTATCATTTTTATATTCTTGAGTAAGGGGCCTAGGTATCCTTTAAGTTTTGTTTACTTTATGAATCTTAAAAGCTCACTTCTCATGGCTAGGAAAAGATGTTTCAGTTTAGAGAAAACAGCTACACAACAATGTCAGAAACTTTCCACAATGATATAAATTCAGCCCATGGCAGCAAATAGCAGCTCTTGTATCTCCTGTCAGTGATGTTGCTTGCATAGCCGCCATGTTCAAAGTGCAAGGGTGGGCATGAATTCCAGTGTCTATCGTGTATTTGACAATCGCTGCAAATCAAGACACTGTAACCTGACAGCAAGAATTAACCCACAGGATGTCAGTTCTGCACTGTGCTTTCTGTTATGTGTTTCCTTAAGAAGCTCACACAACATTTTCCACATGACATCTCTCTGTGTAGCTCCTTTTCCCTCTCTATCTATGGCTGGTTAATACAGCTCATGCCTTTCAATTTGTGATTGCTCTGTGCTTTATAATAAAGATTGTTACTTTCTGCTTGGTTAGGCTCCTGATCTTCAGCTATTCCCACAGGCTTTTAGCCTCCCTTGGCTAAAGCCCATGTTCATGCATAGTTCTTCCTGGTTGTTTCTACTACAAATTCAAAGCTTTGTATGTGCTGAAGTCAATCCTGCAGAGATAGGCTGCTCCTTTATTAGCAGGGGAAACCACACAGGAAGAATATGGTCATTTTTTTCTGAGATTCAGTAAATATTATTTTGTACACTGCAACCTTAGATCTCATAAATTGCTTCCCTATGATGGATTACTTGTAAAAGCTTAGAACTATATCGCTACAGACACATTCTCAGCTCGATGTTTTCCAAATAGACTTCTCCTAACGCTTCAATACCTACAAGAGACACCAATACCTACAAGGATTCTGTTGGATGATTACAAATAAACACAGTGTCAATAAGTTATAAGGTACCTCCTGTAATATCCACTTTTTTGTACTATTTCTATTTTTTAACTCATTTTTAAATACTAGTTGAGGCTGGTAAAATAGGTTTTTTGATTCATAAGATATTTTCTATAATCTTCCCATTACTATGATTTAATAAACATTAGTGTTGTTCTTCCCTGCACAAGCTTGTTGGTGTATGACTAGAAGACTCACTCCTTGGAAGAAAAGACACAGCCACAGACTTCTGTTCCATCAATCTCATGTATAAGACCTGCATGCCTGAAACCTAAAGCAGGGATAGAGGTACACACAAGAATCTTCACTTCAGTGACACAGCCTCAATCCTTAATTCTTCACAGAAAATAACTTAATGGAAAAGAGATGAGACATAAATCTGTTTTTTTTTTTTTTGCATTACATGTCACCATAGTACTCTCTACCCTCAGACTTTTTTCTGGGGTTACCAAGCAGCAGTAGCACCATGCACACAACAAATTGTGTGCACGTGGCAATTGAGTCCCTGTCATAGCAGATCTGAAATATGTGATGTTATTCAACAATGCCCGTTATACACTTAAAATGTATACTCTACCTAAAGAAAATGATAAACTTATTACATTTAAAGGAATGTCTCTATTATGAGACTTTTAAAGTTTTTAAGGTACCATTGAATAGCTGGAATAGTCTTCTGCCATTTGTATAAAAGACATTGATTTACATGGCAACTCCTAAAATACTTTTCCTCATAAGTTCATCTTCTTTAGAACACAAGGTGATGGTTTTTTTGTTTGGTTGGTTTTTTTTGTTGTTGTTATTTTGACTCAATCTCTTTTTTAATATTTTTCTTTTATTATGCATAGTCCATTTTTTATCCATGTATCTCCTCAATCAAATTCCCTTCTACCTCCCATCCCTTCCAGTTACTCTCTCTATCCCCATCTTATCTCCTCCCCGGCAAGGGCAGGAGGTCCCAAGATCACAAGGTGGATTAGTTCAGCATCCATTTCAGGCAGATCTGCTTTCCTCATCTCAAAATCAAGACTGGGTCTGGTGTTCCTCTGGAGGGAATGGGCTCCAAGGTGCGGGTCCAAGGTGCTTCAGATCCCAAACTGTTCAGTGGTTGTGATTTGCAGTTTGGGAATGCTTTGCTTTCTGTTTAAAGTCCACTAGTGAGTGAGTACATCCCCTGCTTATCCTTCTGAGTTTGTGATACCACACTCAGGAGGATATTCTTCAAATCCATCCATTTGCCTGCAAATATTAGGATGTCATTTTTTCTTACCACTGTGTAGTACTCCACTGTGTAGATATACCACAGTTTGTTAATCCATTCTAGATGGTTTCCAGGTTCTTGCTATTACAAATAATGCTGCAATGAACATAGTTGAGCTAATGCATTTGGAGTACAAATGTGCATCTTTAGGGTATATGCCTAGTAGTGGTATTGCTGGATCCATGGGGAGAGTAGTTCCCAGTTTTCTGAGAAACCAGCATACTGCATTCCAGGGTGGTTGAACAAGCTTACACTCCCACCTACAATGGAGGAGTGTTCCCCTTGCTCTACATCCTCTCCAGCATAGGCTGTCCTCTGGGTCTTTTATCTTAGCCAATCTAACAGGTGTCAGGTGGTATCTCAAAGTTGTTTTGATTTGCATTTCTCTGATGGCTAAAGATGATGAACACTTTTTCAGGTACCTTTCAGCCATTCATTCGTAATTCTTCTGCTGAAAATTCCCTTTTTAGATCTGAACCCCATTTCTTGATTGGATTATTCAAGGTTTGGGGCTCTAGATTCTTGAGTTCTCTATATATTTTAGACATCAGCCCTCTATCACTTGTAGGGTTGATGAAAATCTTTTCACATTCTGTAGGCTGTCATTTTGTCCTATTTACAGTGTCCTTGGCTTTATAGAAGATTCTCAGTTTCAGGAGGTCCCACTTATTGACTGTTGGTCTTAGTGTCTGTGCCACTGGTGTTATATATAGAAAATGGTTGCCTGTGCCAATGTGTTGGAGGGTATTTCCCACTTTATTTGCTATCAAGTTCAGTGTTTCTAGGTTTATGTTGAGGCATTTGATCCACTTGGATTTGAATTTTGTGCACTGTGACAGGCTTGGATGTATTTGCATTTTTCTACACACTACCATCCAGCTATGCAAACACCATTTGTTAAAGATACTTCCTTTTTCTATTGAATATTTTGGGCCTCTTTGTTGAAGATCAGGTGTTCATAGATTTTTGGGTTAATGCCCAGATCCTCAATTCCATTCCCTTGTTCCACCAGTCTGTTTTTATGCCAGTACCAGGCTGTTTTTATTACTGTAGTCTATAGTATAATTGAAATTGGAGATGGTGATGCCTCCTGAGGTTCTTTTGTTGAGCAAAATTGATTTGCCAATCCTAGCTTTCCTGTTATTCCAAAGGAAGTTGAGTATTGTTCTTTCAAGGTCCATAAAATATTGTGTTGGGATTTTGATGGGTAGTGTAGTGAATCTGTAGATTGCTTTTGATAGAATTGCCATTTTTACTTTGTTGATCCTACCCATTCAGCAACATGGGAGAGCTTTCCATTTTCTAATATCCTCTTCAATTTCTTTCATGAGTGATTTAAAATTTTTGTCAAATAGATCTGTTACTTCTTTGGTTATAGTTACTCCAAAGTATTTATTGCTATTTGCAGCTATTATAATGGGTGATGTTTCCCTTATTTCTTTTTCAGCCCGTTTATCTTTAGTGTATAGAAGGACTACTTATTTCTTTGAGTTAATCTTGTTTTTTTTTTTCTTCCTTCTTTATTTTGTATTTATCAAAAAAAAAAACACAGTAAAAAGAATTTAAAATGTGGAAGAGTTAACAATAACTATACAGAGGATAAGAATGATAAGCATGGCTTATCAAGGGAAGAAATACAAATAAGATTGCTACACCTATATTTTCCTTGTGTTCATCTTTCCCTCTGAATTTTTTTTTCCATCCCTGTATATCCTTATTCAAGGTCTCTTCCCCCTCCCAACACATCTGGTCATTTTTTTCCTCTGCAACTCCCCATCCCCTCCCAGGGCAGGGAGCAGACAGTCCTATGGTCCCACTGACCCAGTAATGCTTCGATCAGTCTCCACTTCTGGCCAAATCCAGTTCTTTCCCCCCTCCCTCAAGAGTGAGTCAGGTGTTCCTCTAGGTGGAGTGGGATCCAAAGGGTCAGTCCAGGGTGTTTCTGATCCCAAGCTGTTCCGTGGTTGTGGTTTGCCGCTTGGGCATGTTAATCTTGTATCTTGCTGCAATTCTGAAGGTGTTTATTAGCTGTAGAAGTTCCCTGGTATAATTTTGTGGATCACTTATGTATACAATCATATCATCTGCAAAAAGAGTCAGTTTCACTTCTTATTTTCCAATTTCTATCCCCTTAATCTCCTTTTGTTCTCTTACTGCTTTAGCTAAAAATTCGGGAACTATATTGAATAGATAAGGGAAGAGAGGACATCCTTGTCTAGTTCCTGATTTTAGTGGGATTGCTCTGAGTTTTTCTCCATTAAGTTTGATGTTGGCTGTTGGCTTCTTGTAAATCGCCTTTATTAGATTTAGATATTTTCCCTGTATTCCTGATCTCTCCATGGCTTTTATCATAACGGAGTGTTGGATTTTGTCAAAGGCTTTTTCAGCATCTGTGGATATGATCATTTTTTTTTTCTTCAGTTTGTTTATATGGTGGATGACATTTACGGTTTTTCATATGTTGAACCATCACTGCATTTCTGGTATGAAGCCTACTTGATCACGGTGGATGATAATTTTTATATATTGTTGTATATGGTTTGCCAAATTTTTTTTTTTTTTAAGAATTTTAGCATCAGTATTCATGAGGGAAATTGGTATGTAATTCTCCCTCTTTGTTTTGTCTTTAAGTGGCTTGGGTATTAGGGTAATTGTGGCCTCCTAAAAGGAATTTGGCAATATTCCTTCAGTTTCTACTGTGTAAAATCTTTTGAGGAGTAGTGGTAGTAATTCTTCTTGGAATGCCTGGTAGGATTCTGCACTGATACCATCTGGTTCTGGGTTTTTTTTTTAACTTGTGAGACTTTTAATGACAGCTTCAATTTCCTAAAGGGTTATAGGCCTGTTTAGGTAATTAATCTGGGCTCCATTTAATTTGGGTAAATGATGCCTGTTCAAAAAGCTGTCCATTTCTTCTAAGTTTTCCATTTTTGTGGAATATAGATTTTTAGAGTATGATCTGATAATTCTCTGGATTTCCTGGGAGTCTGTTGTTATATCCCCCTTTTCATTTTTGATTTTGTTGATTTGGATACTCTCTCTCTGCTTTTTGATTAGTTAGGATAAGGGCTTATCTATCTTGTTGACTTTCTCAAAGAACCAACTGTTTGATTTATTGATTATTTGTATTGTTCTTTTTGTTTCAATTGTATTGATTTCAGCTCTAAGTTTGATTATTTCCTGCTGTCTACTCCTTCTAGGTGAATTTGCTTCTAATTGTTTTAAGGCTTCCAGCTGTGCTGTTAATTCTCTTAATGTATACAGTTTTACTTTATTAGGATTAAAACCTTTCCTTTTTATTTAGACAAAAATTAGTAAATGCTATGTGATATTTTGACACTATGTGAAGATATATTGCTGTGATTGGTGTTATAAAAAGCTGAGTGGCCAATGGCTAGGCAAGAGGGAAAGGTAGAATGTACAGAGAAAAAGAGAACTCTAGGAAGAAGAAAAGCTGAAACATTAGCCAGACATGGAGGAAACAGGATGGACAGTATGCGGATGAGATAATCAGCCTCATGTCAAAATATAAATTAATATAAATAATTTAGCTTAAGTTGTAACAGCTAGTTCAGACAAACTTAATCTAAAGGCTGAGCTTTTATAATTAGTAAGAATTCTAAGAAACCCATAGGAAACTCCAACTACAGATTAACATTTGCTAGAAAACATTTATAACAGAATAGTCCTTCTAGATTACTGAACAATGTCCTGGAGTCTAAAGTGGAAAGTTGGATATTGGCTCAGCCATAACTTTTGCCTGCTTTCTTTGACAAAAGCCCCAGTTACTTTAAAACCATGGTCTTTATAGAGTGCAACAGCATCTCCTGATTCATACCTCTTTTCCTTTTCTAGTTTTCTTTATCAGCAGCTATAAGATTCATTCCTATACAACAACCTAAGTTCTGGGGCAGCAAAACGTGCCAGCAAGTTAAGGCTGTTCATGGTAATTTTTGATAGTATCCATGCCACTAACCCCATGTACAGAAAAAGAACACATTCTGTATCATCACATTTATTCTTTTCATTCTTTGTGCTTGAATTCAGAATTAAAGCTCAGGCTAGAACAGCCATCTTGTGGTCATGGTGTGAAAACATTAAGCAACAAACAGATTAATTACAGACACACAAGAAGAATACAATCAGCTCAACCCTTGAGATATTTTGACCATAATAGCAAACTTTAGCATATGTATTAGTAGCTACAATATAGCCTGCAACCTTTCAAAGAGTTAAATTTTTGGGTGATTAATTCCTGCCCTTCAGTACACAATCATACTCACAGACACTGAGGCAAGATAGGAACAAAGTTGGTCAGAAATTAATAAGAAACTTAAGACTCTTTCTAGAAAGATTTGGTTGCATCTGGAATTTTCTACTTCATAAATAATTCATCTCAGTATTGATTTTAGGGCAATTATTACTCAAAGAAGACAAAGAAATATTTGATTATCTTAAAATTGTTAAAGAATTCACACAAATAGTTTTTTTAGCTTCATGGGAACAAGAGCAGAGTGCTCACCTTGTCATTCTAAGGACCCGTGGTCATCTGAATCATAATGAACTCAGAAATGGAATGGATTGTAGTAAAAAAAAAATGTCCCTTGTTTCCTCTGTATGACACCAACACAGATAAAGGTATCTTTTTGTTCTTCATCATAGTTGCAGTGAATTTCTGTCTCTATCTCTTTGTAACTACTTGTAAAGCATCAACATCTAAGGAGCACAATGGCAGATGGGGAGGCAGTCCCTGTCCCATCACGACTCTTTCCTCATTTCCCCAGGACTATTTGGTGGTACAGAATGGAAGACAAGAAAAGCCTTGAAATAGAAGATAAACTGTACTTCCCAGTGAGCTTAGAAGGATAATAAGCATCTGTTAAAAAATATGAAATTAAAAAATGTAAATAATGAATTAGAAATATTGTTAGTTGTATAAGTATATAGGCTAGAAGGCTTCTGCAATGGAGGAGAACACATTTCAAGAGTTTCTTTATAGAAATGAAGAGAATGGGGGTATTAGGAAACATTGTTATTAGAATCTTAGAGTGACTATTATAGCTACTTCTATATTGTATTTTTCTTAATGTTACAGTGTCTCAAATTGGACTGCTTGGACTCTCAACTATGCATACATATCTAAATTCCTTGTACATACATAAACAAAGTGATAATTATCAGAGCAAACCAACATAAGTATAGGTATAAGAAAAAGCTCTAATTCACAAATAAAGTAGCTGAATATTAATAGAAATATCAATAAGTAAACTAATCCTAGAATGTCACAGTAAAAGAATGATATAGGTTAACATGTGCATTGTAGTGATAAAGAAGCTGAGGTCAAACTAGGTTAATAGACTTGTCCAAGGTTATTCTCAACATTTACTCTGAGTTTCATGGTGACATGGTTATATGAATGTGCTGCCTGCAATATCCACAGATCAGTCTGTAGTTGAACACTCAGGCTTATATTTTATGCACTTCAGACTTATGGAAGCTACATTAAACTATGAATAGCATTTACTTCAAGAAGAATTAAAGAAGTAAATCACTGACTGAGAAGCACAGTCAAAACTGGGTAGTGACACCTACCAGTAACAAAGGGGACATGTGCTCATCTGTCCTGACAATGGAAAATTAAGATACAATGAAAAAATAAAAGTATTCTACAGCTGCTGTCATCTAGTTTCGTTCTTTGGGGCCAGGAAATACTGACTACATGATTCCATGAGTACAGAGCAGGTAGAGTAGGCCAATCTTTCATCAATTTCATTCTTCTAATGTGTACCTTTCATAAGTCTCTTAATACATGAAATATTGAAATAAATGGTTTAAAATTTGGCATATTCTTTGTAACAAAATAATACTGGCAGATATGAGAAATGGATCCTAGGCAATTGCAGCCGGAGGGCACAGAACACCAAGCTTCATGTTCTATGACCTTCAAGTAAAGGGCAAAGTTAGATGGAAAACGGAAGACTCAAAATCACTAACTCCATATAAAACCATGGAGTATCAGCAAAATGAATAATACAGAGCCTTCTGATTCAAAGTAATGATGTCATAGGGCTTCAAACTCTAATGGACAGCAAATTGCTTTATCAGCAAGGACCTCATTTTCATACAGTGATGGATGTGTCCATCTGCTGTGCAAGGAAATCTAGTCACCTACAGAGGCAGTCTCTTATCAGACTTTGCAACTCAATGGTTATGAGATCTTGCATAGAAGTTCTGGCAGAGCTCTCGTGCTCATTGTTTCTCAACTTAGCCAACATTTACCAATCACTTCCTATGCTTAGAGTACTGTGCAAAACTCTTAAAAGTTTCTCTGAGATTGCTCAGAAGATATTCTTTGTGTACAGCAGCATGGGGGTTGGCAAATTTGGACTTTCATTCTGTATTATATGATTAAACCAGATAATCTAACAGCCCTCCAAGAATTCAGTATTTATAATTAAAGTGAAAAACAACTGGAACGAGCAATAAAGCTCATAAAGATGATAGGGAAGAAACTAGAAAATGCAATGTTTGTTATTTGGATAAAATCACTGCATTGTTCTGGAGTGACATTATTTCTAGCTATGACAGAAGCTATTGATTCACAGCCGTATCCATATTATCTCAAATTCCCAGGCTTCCTTGCAGTTCTATAAAACATGCGACTGAAGGCAGAGGTGACAGCCCCACAATAGACACTACTTTGTCTCTTTTTTATTTATTTACAAATTAGTCTTTTTTTCCATGTAGCCCCATGCTCTCCCTCCCTTCCCCCTCCCAATCCCTCAGCATCAGCCTTTAGCTTCCTTCTTCCCCATCCCCCCATCCTCCATCCCCTTTCCCTAAAAAGCAAAAAGTCTCAAGGTGGATCAGCTCAGCATATACTCCAGGCACACTACTTTTTTTCATGCCCCAGGCACACTACTTCTTTTCATACTCGCTGTCCTCCTGCCATCCTACCTACACACCTGGAAACAAAGGAAAATGGGGAATAGCATTATATAGAAATTATCCTAACCATTAATTCTTAACTATCAGTATCAAATATAGGTTCCCAATCATTTTTCAGATTATACATAAGAAATAAAGTAACATTTTGTTATAAATTTGAGGATTATTAGATATTAAGATGAAAGGTATTCCACAATTCTTTTTTTTCAAAAAAAGCAGGAAATGGTCCCATGAAGTTTAGTGAGAAACTATTGTAGTGCAATGACTCATACATAATGCTCACCTACTCTGAAAAAAGCTAGAAACCAGAAATGTTCAGAACAAAGAGAAAATGAAGAGGTATGGTTTTCTCTACTCTGGCTCTAACTACAAAAATAATAACAACATCAAAATCTTTCTCAAGAAATTGATACCCTGGGCTGAAACTCAATGCAGATATATTCTAATCATGAGCTAGATAATTAGCTAAGTTAACTTAACAAAAGTGAAAATCTGGAGCAATGACACCCAGAGGATCTCTTCGAAAGTTGCTTCATATGGTGACGACTGGTAGTTTATATCTCTTTTCAGAGGCACTATATTTTCTAGGAAGACAATTGAGGCCTGGCCTCCTGGCCCAGTGCAGAGATGATCTGAAATGCCACTGCAACTTCCTGTGCCTGTGGAATTGAAAGAAGCCTTGCTTGGAGCCTCTGTGCAGTTCACTTGTCTGTTTGGACATTATTTTGAATTTTCCTTTTACAGATAATGATGAGAAGCACTAATGAATCTATATCTGTGAGTTAAGATCACCTTTGAGTCAGCTACTTTAAAAACAAACCTCCATGAAAACTACATAAAATGTGTCTTAAAAACCTAAATTCACAACACTTGTCTCCAGACATTGAACAAGAGGCAATATTAACAGGATCCTCAGTAACAGGGAAACAAATAACAGATGCTCGACTTTCCAGCTTTCCATCTAGAAGAGTTTGGGGAGTACAATGCAAGATAGGACATCAAACAGAGCTTTGCAATATTTTCCTCTCATGGATGCAAGAGGAGAGATGTGGAGACCAGGGAGGCCTCATGTGTGATGACTCCATGGAAGGTTTGCAGAAGCTGCAGAAATAATTCTGCATCCAGTCCTTACATGCATATGGTATATGTATACTGTAGGGTAAAAACTACTTGAGCTCTTAGTGGAACCATGAAAACTCATCTAAGTGAACAGTTTCAGAGTTCTCATGCACATGGGAGTATGTGACATTCAGACACCTCACTCAGCAGGGAAGGATTCCTATTATAAGAGGCTTCACATAGCTTTCAGGGAACCTCACCCCAGTAGTGTGGCTAATTAAGCTGTAAGAAGGCCTGTTCCACAGCTTCCTGCACAGTGCTTCAAGCAAGGTTGGAAGGGCTCAGAAGAGTCCAAGTAAGTGTTTGAGAACACATCAGAACTACCTGAAAGAACACAGCAACAGCTACTACTCCACAGTGGATAATTCAAACTGTGATCTAATCCATAAAATGCTACAAGGCAAGCACAAAAGCATAATGTGTGCAGCAAAAGCAAGAAAAATAATTAATCACTAGAGCTAGGTCCCAACTGGCAGGAGCAATGAAATTAAAGCAGGATTCTGAACCAGTGGTGCTGAACATGGTCCATGCACTCAACAAGGCAGATGATGCCTCAGAATTAATGTGAGAAAAATGTAGAACAAAATATTTATTTCTAAAGGAATAATTAAATACTGATAGCCTAATTTAAAAAAAAACAGTTTTTTTTTTTAAAAAAATAAACATGATCCTTCTGCTATTTTTGGTAGATTGAGAGGAGCAGTTAATTCAATTGACATATTCTGTGTCCTTTTTATCTTTGTGACAATCCAAACCCCACTCCTCAAGTTTAGAATCGCAACTCTGTGGTTACAAGGGGAAAAGAGGACCACTTTCTCAGAGAATGAACAGTTATTAGTAGCTGTCACTGTTGAATGCCTAACAGTACATCATCAGGAGCCTCACACATATCTAGTAAAATAGACAAACAGCATCATCCTCACCTAGGAAATATAAGTCTAAGATGCCAAAGAATTTACTCTATATCTCATATACTCAGTAACATTGGTTTCTAATTTAAGGAGTGGTTCTGTAGCCACTGATCTGTGCCCAGTCCTGATTCAGAGGAGAGTGGTCAAAAGTCATTGACTGTGTATACTCCTCTCCTTAACCCAGGATGATGACATCTGGACTTCCTGAGCTGGAAAATAAGGAAGTTTATAAGTAGTTGAGCAACCTATGTTGCCCTCACAGAATGAAAATGAAAATTAAAAAGTAAAGCATAAATGGAAAGAAAAATTTAACTTTTCCTGATTTCTTCCTGAAAAGTCAGAAACTATTAGAAATTGACCAAGAAAACCAAGATTCCATGTAGTCCTTGATACAACTCAAAATTCTTTCCTCTGGTTACTTAGTGGAGATAATGACCACATATTAAAATTATGAGAATTACTTTTTTCTGTTTAAAATTTATTTTTCCTTACACAAAATTTTAATTACATATTCTGTACTTTGAAATTATTTAATTTGTCCGTTCCATATAATATAGAACTAGGAATACATTACAGAAAAATACATTAGTTAAAAAAAATCTTAGTTGGAAATGCTTTTTTGTGAGCTATTCAGAGTATTATTGGAAAACCAAAAGTGTTTTTCCAACCCATGCTTAAAAAAAATTACAGACCAGTGAAGTAGAATATAGTTGTTATTATAATGTGAAGTATATTTAGCATCTATACTTTTTAAGTTAAAAAACTAAAACACAAAAGGAGCAATGTCATAAACCAGTGAAGTGTTCTGTGGCTGGGAACCAAATCTGTGTCTCATATTTGTATCTGGTTGTCATTCTCAAAAACTTACTACTTCTGCTGTGGCTAAGGTGAAGTTACTTTGGCTCAGGATTCTGTCTTTTGTTTTTTGAAATTTTTGGATGTGTATAAGGGTATCTTCATTACAGCCCTACTGGGTAGACAGCCATCCACTTCCAACTCTCTTAAATGTCTTTCCCATTGCTGGCAATATTTTCATGTTAATAAGCTTTTTCAAGATCCTCAAGGTATTCTAAATAGTTTTCTTCATTCACTCCCAAATTAGTCCCAAATAAGACCCTAAAATAAAAATGTGTCTAAAAATAGTAAGTGAAAATAAGTAAAAATCAATATATTTCTGTGTTAAGAAGTGGGATGACTTCAATGAGGAGGTCCCCATAGGCCCTGGATATTTGAACACATTGTTTCCACTGGTGGCTCTATTTGAAGAAATGAAACAGTCCTTTTGGATGAATAAATCACTTGGGGCAGGGTTTGAGGGTTCATAGTCTGGCCCAAACCGAAATTTGCTCTCTCTGCTTCATATTTGTGATAGAAGATGTGATCTCTCACGTTCCTATTGCCTACTGAACCATAAAGCAAAATATTTTCTTCAACATTGCATTTGTTATACTTTATTGCAGAAATAAAAAGCAAATTATGACTGTATATTATTGTATCAACCTACATCACCTGAGAAGTAGGTGCTTTCATCTCATTCCACAGCAGAGGACTGGGTGGTCCAAGAGAATTTCTGTAACCTCCAAAAAAAAATCATTTATGTCAATGATACAGATGTTAACAAAGAGAATGTTTGTGAATATGATATTCATAGCTATGATATTTATTTTTATAAATATACATATTCTTTGCTTCTTTGACTATTTGGAAGACTTGATGCTAGCTTCTATACTAATAAAATACTAGCCATATATATATATATATATATATATATATATAATGTATATGTGTGTGTGAATATACATCTAAAATCAGATTGTCTTATATGTCAGAATATTATAACATATTAATATGGCAGAATATTTTTAATTTTTATATAAACTATTTTAGATAAAATAAATTTGCAAAAGAAATGATGCCAAATGCATGATGTAAAATCTCACTACTTACAATATAGTCAATTTTTGGTTCAGAATTCATTGATACTTTATAAATACTTTTGGCTAGCATGGTTATTTCAAGGTTCCAACTCAAAGGAAGATCAAAATCCTGAGTTGGAAAAAAAAATATAATAAGTAAACATGGCAAAATCACACAAAGATATATTGATTGCTAAATGAGATCAGGAAATATTTACCAAGATACATAAATGACCCACAAAATTCTTCCAAGGAACTTCTGCGGCTCATAAACACCTTCAGCAATGTAGCACAATACAAGATTAACTCAAAGATACCAGTAGACCTTCTAGACACTAAAGATGGAAGAACTGAAAAAGAAATAAGGGAAACATTACCCTTCATAATAGCTGCAAATAGTATTAAATGCTTTGGAGTAACTATAACCAATGAAGTAACAGACCTATTTGACAAAAATTTTAAATCACTGAAAAGAAATTGAAGAGAATATCAGAAAATGGAAAGCTCTCCCATGTTCCTGGATTGGTAGGATCAACATAGTAAAAATGGCCATTCTACCAAAGGCAATCTACAGATTCAATGCACTGCCCATCAAATTCCCAACACAATATTTTTTTAGACCATGAAAGAACAATACTCAATTTTATTTGGAATAACAGGAAAGCCAGGATTGCCAAAACAATTTTACTCAACAAAAGATCCTAAGGAGGTATCACCATCCCTGACTTCAAGTTATACTATAGAGCTACAGTAATAAAAACAGCCTGGTACTGGCATAAAAACAGACTTGTGGATCAATGGAATAGAGTTGAGGATTCAGACATTAACCCAAAAACTTAGGAACACCTGATCTTTGACAAAGAGGCCCAAAATGTTCAATGGAAAAAAGATGGTATATTTAACAAATGTTGTTGGCATAGCTGAATGGAAGTGTGTAGAAAAATGCAAATAGATCCGAGCCTGTCACCCTGCACAAAACTCAAATCCAAGTTGATCAAACACCTCAACATAAACCCAGCCACTTTAAACCTATTAGAAAAGAAAGTGGGAAATACACTTCTAAGAATTGGCACAGGCGACCACTTCCTAAATATAACACCAGTGGCACAGACACTAAGACCAACAATCAATAAGTGGGATCTCTTGAAGCTAAGAAGCTTCTGTAAAGCCAAGGACACTGCCAATAGGACAAAACGACAGCCTACAGAATTGGAAGAGATTTTCACCAACCCTACAAGTGATAGAGGACTGATCTCTAAGATATATAAAGAACTCAAGAATCTAGAGCCCAAAACCTTGAATAATCCAATCAAGAAATGGGGTTCAGATCTAAAAAGGGAATTTTCAGCAGAAGAATTACGAATGAATGGCTGAAAGGTACCTGAAAAAGTGTTCATCATCTTTAGCCATCAGAGAAATGCAAATCAAAACAACTTTGAGATACCACCTGACACCTGTTAGATTGGCTAAGATAAAAGACCCAGAGGACACCCTATGCTGGAGAGGATGTGGAGATAGGGGAACACTCCTCCATTGTTGGTGGGAGTGTAAGCTTGTTCAGCCACTTTGGAATGCAGTATGGCGGTTTCTCAGAAAATTGAGAATCAATCTCCCCAAGGACCCAGCAATACCACTTCTGGGTGTATACCCTAAAGATGCACAGTTACACTCCAAAGGCATTAGCTCAACTATGTTCTTAGCAGCGTTATTTGTAATAGCAAGAACCTGGAAAGAACCTAGATGTCCCTCAACTGAAGAATGGATTAATAAACTTTGGTACATCTACACAATGGAGTATTACTCAGCAGTAAGAAAAAATGATATCCTAAAATTTGCAGGCAAATGGATGAATTTGGAGAATATCCTCCTGAGCGAGGTATCACAAACTCAGAAAAATAAGCAGGGGATGTACTCACACATTAGTGGACTACAAACAAACAAACAAACAAACAAACAAGAAAAAAGCCAAGCATGCCCAAGTTGCAAACCACAACAACTGAGCAGCTTTTGATCAGAAACACCCTGGACTGACTCCTTGGATCCCACTCCCCCTAAAGGAACACCTGACTCACTCTTGAGGGAGGGGGGAGAAAACTGGATCTGCCAGGAGTGGAGACTGAACTAAGCAATATTGGGTCAGTGGGACCATGGGACTGCCTGTTGCCTGCCCAGGGAGGGGATGGGGAGTTATGGAGAAAAAAGAATGACCTGATGTGGTGGGAGGGGGAAGGGACCTTGAATAAAGATATACAAGGATAGAAAGTGTGACTTCTTTGTTAATAATAATAATAATAATAATAATGAAAGTAAATAAAAAATTAATAATAAATAAAAAATAAACCAGTGAAGAGACAATAATTTACAATGCAACAACAAAATCCCACTACAACAGTATGCTAAATTTTATCTACCATAGACCAACAAGTTATCCATTTCTTCATCTTTTGAGCAATTTCTATTGGCTCATATTATGGGAAAAAAGAGTGAATCTGTGATTGGGTAGTATCCATGTTTGTCCACTTAAATGTATGGACATGACTTAGTTTTCTTATAGCAGTTTGGTAATGTCAATTTAAAATGAGAAAGGTCGCTGCTCAGGGAATCTGCTAGGAGCCCTACTGCGACCCTGAACTGAGTGAACTGAGCAAACCAACTGCAGGGGTCTCTGAGGGGCAGATTCGAAGCCTGACCAGAGGTGAGGAGGGCTCGGCGGGCCTCAGCGCCTGTATCCTGCCCTGGGAGGGAGAGTTGACCACACACTGCTTCCGGTTCCGCCACCGGGACCTGTGCTCTCTGCGGCGTCCCAGCGCACTCTGGAGCAGGGGCAGCTGAACTCTGCACCTGGCCACACCCACAGCTCCTGCTGCTGCTGAGGGTAT
>PVIH01009297.1:48139-83661 GCA_004025045.1 Sigmodon hispidus | reverse complement strand
CTGACAGCCAGGTCTTCTTTGATATGTTACATAGGCACCTCAGCCATTGGTCCTAGGTGTGAAACCTAACAGGACCTACATTTTCCACAGCCCCCACACCAGAAGCCTGAGTCTGCCCTTGCCAAGATCCCAGGCCCTGGCTCACCCTGAGAAGATGCCCCTCCCATCCCTGTGTACTGCAGTTTCCTTCAGGTCACTCTCCAGTCATCTTTATGAGGACAGCTCTGTCCTAGGGGACGGACGGACGGATGCCCTTTTCCTTTTAATCCCTTGAGTTAGCTGTCAGTGGCGACCAGGAGGTGGTAAGAACTGTTTTTGTCCTCCCTCAGCCACTGTCTCTGCTTGCCATGGGCTATGCATTAACCCTTACATCTGATTTACCAGAATGATGCAGAGACTTTTCTTTAGGCCTAATGGCTGGATTAGTTCTGATCCTCATTAATGGCCATCCTGGCCTTGCCAAGGGGCATCAGGGCCAGCCTTTCCTCTAAGGACATTGGGGGGTTTATCATTTCAAATATACAAAGACACATTTTTCTCCATTTTCTCATTGGAAGATGAAGCTTGTGTCTTACAAGAGATTCATATCAGAGTCTGTTGATTTCAGCACAGCTGAAATGTAAATGGAGTTATAATAAGAATGGCCCTCAGTTTTCAGGGGGTGCCTGCTGATTTCAAATGAGATCCTTCCTCAGGGTTTGGGTTTGGGTTTCCTTGCCCTTAGTCTGCCATGTCTCCCATTGCTCCCCTGTCCTGTGGCATATAGGTTCTGCTGCTGTCTGTGCACTCACAGGGCCCTCACTGGTGACCAACATGCCTTGGAGGAGCAGCAAGGCAGAGGTCTGGGTGTCAGTCTCACACTACAGTTGGACTGGCTCTCCTGGGGGTGGGATGCTGTAGGAACCCTAGGAGAGCACTTTCACAAGACATCTCACATGCTTATGGGTTCCTCATGGTCACATGGAAGTAGCTGGCAGACATTCATCCTCCACCAGTCAGTATTTGCAGGGAACATTATTTTACTCCTAATGGGTTTTAATAGGATCCATAAAAGATACATTTATCCAATCTTGGGCTTAATCTACCTGAAAAACTGGAATGATTTTTTGAGAACTGAGAAAATGTGGTGTGGCCTTCACACATATTTTTTTTTTATTAATTCCATTTTGTGGTAGTCTAAATTGTTTTAGCCTACCGGATCCCTGCTATGGAGTCTGAGATATGGTTTGTTTTTGGTTTGGCCCGTGCTATGCCCAGGATTACATGTTAGGTACATGCTTTACCACCGAGCCAAACCTCTAGTCCAATACAGCTTACCTGGAGCCAGTGTGGGAATAGGAGAGAAGCCCAAGTTTAGGAGCCCTCCTGGGGTGCCCCTTGTTCACTCCAACCCAGGCTCTGAAGAACATGGAGCCGGCTGGGCGTTTGCTAGTCTAATCCTGAGAGAAGTTGATTTTAGAAGCACTGCTTCTTGCAGAAAGAGGCTAGAAGGTCAAGGATGCTGGTAGATAATCAGCAAGAAGGGATTCAAAGGCATTTCAGAAGGAGTGAGGTAGTTTAGGGATTTAAAGAACACAATGGTGGGGAGTGAGTCAGGAGAGCCTGTCACCCCAGGGCTGCTCTAATACATCATTTGTTGCAGTTGTCATTTTGTGATCTCCAGGTCTCATGGTGGGTTTGTTTCCCCCTACTGTGTGCAGGATGTCACTCCTGTGCAGGATGTCACTCCAGGTATACAGTAGACAAGCAGGATGCATTAGGGAAGCAGTCCCTTTTCTGCCCATGAGGAACCTAGACCAACTAGTAGTATCCATGTAATAGATGGGAAAACTGAGGCCCCAAAGGGCTAACGTGATTGCCCCCAAAGCGCACTTGGCCGTGGCCAGCTGCTTCCAATGCGTCCTTTCACAATACCTTTCTTGGCCCATTGTTCTGCTTTCCAAGCTTAGGAATTGTTAGATCTCAAAAGTCATTAGGATCTCTGGTCTGAGGATTCATATGGCCAAACAAGAAACCTAGGATTTCTGAGTCTCGTGACTTCAACCTTCTCAGCTGAGCACAGGGTGGTTATTAATACTCTATCTGTCCCAAAGGCGTTCCAGCCACTTGGCATACAGGCAGAGGCGTCCCCTGGGTACCCTGGAGATGCAGCACTGGGATTCCCTAGGTTCGGATGCTACCTCGTGACTGAAGCGCCCCCTTGTGGCAGAAGTGCAGTTGTCTTCAACAACTGCAAGAAAGCACTGGATCCTTTTATCCAAGAGATTCCCATGAGCAAAATATACCCAGCATTCCAAAGCTCCATGATGTGAAATGGCTTAACCCAGTGGCCTGTGGGCTGCTTGGAAAATGGCCCATTTCATTAACCCACTCTCCAGAAGGAAGTAATCACATCCAAGAACCTCCTCAGGGCAGGCTTTACAGCTGGGCGTGGGCCAAAGATGAGGGTTTCTTCCCTTGGAGGAACTGGCTTTCTGGTTTTTGATGTCGTGTCTATTAATCCTATTGGCCAAGTGTCAGTAAATGCTCTGTCCCTGAACCCTGAATCCACGATGCTGCTGTCTCAGCAGCTGCAGCAGACCAGTGTCGCTTTTTCATGCCTCCTTACGCTTGGTCCTTTCCTTTCTGTTGGCCGTTAGCTAAGGAACATGTTCGGCGTAACCGGCAAAGTCGGACCTTCTTGGTGGAGAATGTCATAGGAGAGATCTGGTCTGAGCTGGAGGAAGGTAGTGTTTTGGGATGCCTTTTGCTTCTACTTATTATTATTTATTTTCACTGCCAGCAAAAATGCATTTGTATTGCTTACATTTGCACCTTGGTAAGAGGTGCTCAGTCTCAGGGGCTTTCAAGGCCACTCGCTCCAGGGAGCTACTGGGAGCTGGCTTTCTGCATGTCAGAAAAACATGCAGATGCTCTTTCCAAGGAAGATAAGGCTCTGTAGCTCTGGAAGGAGTCTGATGTTGAAGTGCATGCCATGGGTTGTGGTGAGGGCCAGTCCTGAGTGGCACGAATGCCTTGGTCTTTTAGATTTTCTCACCTGCTCCTTCATCCAAGCTTAGTCACCCTCCTGGGCTGGCATGATTGCATTCCCTTTAGTTACTGAATAACGTGCTATGCTGCTAATTAACAAAATCCATTGTGCTCATGGGCAGTGTTGATGTGAGTAGCTGAGTCCATGTTGTCCACAACCAGCTGCTGGAGAGGGAACAGGTGTGTGGTGTATCTCAAAGATTGCTGTCTTTTATGCCAGGTGACAAGTATGTGGTTGTCGACAGTGGCGGAGGCACTGTAGACCTGACAGTCCATCAGATACGGTTACCAGAGGGACACCTGAAGGAACTGTACAAAGCAACAGGTGAGAGCCACCGCCTGACTGGTTAGCTTTCCCAGCCTCCAAGAGCCATTTCTGGTTCACTCATTGCAAATTTCTCTCAGCATCACAAGCATGTGGACTGCGGGTGGTGGAGGGCCCTTCCATCTGTTTACAATTGGAAAGCAAAATATATTCAAGTGATTTTTCAAAGGCAAACCACCATTTGTGTTTGGGCATCAAACTGGATAGTGATGCCATTACTGAAGTCTTACCACATTTGCCCAAAGGTTGTTGTCACTTCTGATTGAAACCTAAAGCCAGATTTCTACACCTAGATCAAGATCATCAAAGTAAGAAACATACCTTTCCATTTGGAAGGGGAGGTCTGGCTAGGTGATGTCATCAATAGACTGCACAGGCCTAACTGCTAGTTTTCCAGACCTCATCTGTCTGAACCTTCCCAAGAGGGAAGACTGTGAATTTTGAAGCTAGTTATCTGTACTGATTTTATTTGTAATGAAATAAGTTTAAACAGACTGTTAGATTGCTACAGGGAAAAATTTCACAGACTAAGAGCCTGAAAGTGGTGAGGAGTGAGTGAGGGATGGTTAGATGGCCCCAGTATGTGTCAGAGATCACAGGGAAGGCCTGGGTTTCAGCGTTTGGCTCCAGCCTCTCAGGGTTTTCCACCATCATGGGCTCCTGTTTGTTCTCTCCTCAGGTGGGCCCTATGGATCTCTGGGAGTAGATTATGAGTTTGAAAAGCTGCTTTGTAAAATATTTGGAGAGGACTTTATTGAACAGTTCAAGATCAAGCGGCCAGCAGCCTGGGTTGACCTAATGATCGCCTTTGAGTCTCGCAAAAGAGCTGCCGCACCAGACCGAACCAATCCCCTGAACATCACGCTGCCCTTCTCCTTCATCGACTACTACAAGAAGTTCCGGGGGCACAGTGTGGAGCATGCCTTGAGAAAGAGCAAGTAAGTTGGCTCACCTTGGGCTCCAGAGAGTCTGGGGTGGACAGTTCTGATAGGACAGAGGACAGAGGAGTTGGATGTGGACGGGGAGTTCTGACATCATGCAAGGTGTGTACGTGAGCAAGTGACTCAGTCTATTGATGCCTAATTTAATGCTTACTGTGGGAAATGGGGATAACAACTCTAGTTATCTCAAAGGGTTCTTGTGGGAGTAACACAAATCCCTATCTGTTAGGCACATGGCATAATACTCAGGTCACAGAAAGTGTGGTCTGTGTGTTAGCTGGTATGTTCCTTGAGAAACAAAGTAATAGCTTTATGAAAATGAGACATTTTGTTTAGGTGGTGTCTTAGTCCCTGTTCTATTGCTGTGAAGAAACATTGTGACCAAGGCAACTCTTATAAAGGAAAACATTTAATAGAGGCTGACTTACAGTTTCAGATGTTCAGTCCATTATTATCATGGCAGGGAGCATGCAGGCAGATATGGTGCTAGAGAAGAAGCTGAGAGGTACATCCTGATCCACTGGCTGAGAGGAGAAGGGAGAAAGGCAGAGAGAGAGAGCGAGCGAGTGTCTGGGCTTGGCATGGGTTTTTGAAATTTCAAAGCCCACTCCCCAATGACACACTTCCTCTGACAATGCCACACCTCCTAATGCTTTTCAAATAGTTCCACTCCCTGATAACTAAGCATTCAAATCTATGAGTGTGTGTGGGGCTGTTCTAATTCAGATCACCACAGCAGGCTTGATGTGTACTAGGTGAATGAACTCCAGTGGGAATCTGTATTTTCTGTTTCTCCAAGGCTTTGGTCTGAAATTATAATTCAGTTTGTTACAAAATGAACCCATATGGAAGATTTGGATTAAAGCTGAAATTTTTTAAACAGAAAAAAAATCTAAGTTTCTGCTAACTTTTTAAAAATTGTTTTTGAGCCATATGTGGTAACACAATACATGTAATTCCAGCAATGTGGAGACTAAGGCAGGTATGTCTTGAGTTCAAGACCACCATGGGAAACATAACAAGACTATATTAAAAATTACTTTTGATATACATTTCCAAAGTGAAATGGTTGATACTAC
The DNA here is from genome assembly GCA_004025045.1 of Sigmodon hispidus. Taxonomy (NCBI): domain Eukaryota; kingdom Metazoa; phylum Chordata; class Mammalia; order Rodentia; family Cricetidae; genus Sigmodon; species Sigmodon hispidus. The sequence goes on along the minus strand of PVIH01009297.1, from coordinate 78,286 downwards.
AGCTTAATTTTCTTATCTGTCACTTTCCAGAGCTACCCCTGCTTAATGGCCTTCTTAGAACAGAAAATCATCCATCTTTAATCATTGGCAGTCCCTAGCCATTCTAAATCACATGAGCACTCCCCCCCCCAATTATTTTAAAGCATATCTCTGATTATTATCTAATCCATGAATGTGTTAGCCTGGAGTTCAAAAGGAGAGACACTTTAACATGACCATAATATTGTCACACTTAAAATGCATTGTTCTTCAGTGTCCTTGAGTTAGGGCTGAGGAGGTAAAATAAAACACTTGCTGTGCCAGTGTGAGGACCGGAGTTAGGACACCCAGAGCACATGTAGAGCCAGGCACAGAAGCATGCATCTGAGCTCTCAGCCTAGTTAGGACACCCAGAGCACATGTAGAGCCAGGCACAGAAGCATGCATCTGAGCTCTCAGCCTTCCTGCAGCAAGGGAGCAGGTGGGCACTGGAGAATCCCCTGGAAGATTGTGGGCCAGGCAGCTGGAAATAGTGATGAACAGTTTCTATTACTGTGACAAATACCATGACCCATTTCCACCAAGGTGAAAGGTGGGGAGTGGCATTTCAGGTTGTCCTTTGATCTCTTTATACATGCTGTGACACATCTATGCCCACACGCCTACATGAGTGTGGATGCCCGCGTGTGCATGCGCTCACACACCTTTAAAAAGCCAGCCAGCATTATGTTTCTCTGTTTCGTTTCTTTAGTTTCTATCAGCAGCCTAATTGATGAAGGCTGCATAGCATGACTCACTCTCACCACTGCCCCCCACACCCACACACACAAATGTCCCTCCTGGCTCCGCCCTTTACAGTGTGTTAGTTGTCAAGGTGACTGGCGGCTCTGAGAGTTTTCCCTAGTCTTAATTTTACTCACTGTGCGTCCACAGGTTTCATGGCCTGTGCTTCCGTCTCTTTTTATGCTTTTCCAGATAAATTGACAATGAGTCTTAGGTGGATTCAAGTTTGAACTTTTGGCAAATCTACTTAGTGTATGGCAGTTTTTGTAAATTTATTCTGATCTCACCCCCTTAGTCCTAAGGTTTCTGTTGCTGTGATAGAATTGCATGACCAAAAGCAAGTTAGGAGGGAGAGAGGGAAGGGATTTCATCGCACAGTTCCAGGTAACAGTCCATCTCTGAAGGAAGTCAGGGCAGAAACTCAGGCAGGACAGGAACCTGGAGGCAGGAACTGAAGCAGAGGCTGTGGAGGATGCTGCTAATGCCATCCAGGGTGAAACCACCACAGTGGACTGGGCTCACCCATATCAACCACTAATTAAGAAAATGTAGGCCAGTCTGATGGGGGCATTTTCTCAATTGAGATTCCATCTTTCAAAATGACTCTCCCCTCTGTCAAGGTGACACTAAACTAGCCCAGCACACCCATCATGGCCTTCTCTTGTCCCCCTCCCACTGATTCCTTCCTCTTACCTACCAGTCCTCTTGCCCCTTGTCCCCTCCTTCTAGTCTCTTGTGTGTGTGTGAGTGTGTAGCCCAATGTAACAGGTACTGTGTACAGGAACATTGGTGAAAGGTTATTTATAGGAAGACAGGCACCTTACCACTATATCACTGGAAGCGAAGCATCGCCCCTCTCCAACAACTGTTACTACCTGTAATTCTCAGGGAGGAGCAGGACTTCATGAATCTCTCCTCTCCCATGGCAGGATGTTGAAAGCCTGATCTTGGGCAGTTCTTGTGTGGATAATCACAGATGCTTCGAGTTCCTAATACACCCCAGCAGGAGATACCTGCAGTCTACTTGTCTCTTCTTTTGAGATTTTAGTGCCCACTGATGACCCACATTTCAGGAGGGGTGGGTTCACGCTTATCATCTTACTGTCTTGCCCTTTCTGTTTGATGTATCTGAGGCAGTCATAAAGAAACAGTTTTTCCTCAGTGGTTTGATCACTTCAGAAAAAAGAATAAATGGTGATTCTCCCTTCTAGTTGTTTTTTTTAAAAGTGATGTGGTAGCACACACCTTTAATAGAAGCATAAGAAAGGAAAAAAAAAAAAAAAAAACCAGGAGACTGTCTCCTTGGGACCAATCTGGTCTATACAGGGAGTTCTAGGCCAGTTAAAGCTACATGGTGATATCCTATCTCAAAATCAAAGTAGATCCTAGCATCCTTCAAAATGGTAATGAGTTAAAATTTGTAGAGAAATGTGGATTTAATCATGCTTGGTATATTTTAAACCATGGTGTAGGCTTGACTAATGTGCAGAGTGTCCCACCTTGGACAGAAGCAGCTGCTTTTATTTGTTCTGAGGGCCTTTGATGCAACAAATGTCCTCTGCTCTATGAAGACGCTCTTGCTTCACCTCACACACTCCCTGCTCTAGACCTGGACTGGACTGTTGTGGTGATATACTGTATATTTAATAAAAATAGTCAGGAATATCAGAGGACAGAGCCATCTATCAGCCCCCTGTTTTGTTTTTGTTTTGTTTTGATTTTTTCAAGACAAGATTTTCTGTGTAACCACACTAGCTGTCCTGGAATATGCTTTGTAAACCAGACTGGCCTTGAACTCACAGAGATCCTCCTGCCTCTGCCTCCCACGTGCTGGGACTAACGATGTACACAACCACTGCCTGGCTATTTTATTAAATATACAATCTATCACCATAGACCACCTCTTTAAGAATCCTTGATTCCTTTTAGTGAGAAACAAAGGAGATTTTATCCAGGGTTTCCTCTCCTCTGGACAGGGCTACATCAGGCTGGTAGTCTTACTGGAATCTGTCCTGGCCCAGGAAACTGGTGTTATCCAGATGTGTTGCTGAGAAGCTGGTGCGTGCTTTGCTTCAGAGTCTGAAGTGCCATTTTCATGGTCTCTGATCTTTTGAGTAGGTGGAGTCTCTACTGAGGGTCTGGATAATGAGTAGTTCTCAACATTAGTTAAGTTAGGGGGGAAAAACTTTCCTAAGTGTTTTTATAGACATAGCTTACCTGGTCTTTACAACCTCCCCTGGGAGGGACACTAAGACAAGAACTGTTAGCCTTGGCTTCTGGCTCCGAGAAGACAGCGGGCAATGAGACCAGAGTCCACGGCTACTGAGTAATGGGGCTACACCATTATGCCATTACACCAGGGTGCTTTCTCTGCTCCATACTGCTGCTTCTGGCTGTGCTGGGTCTTGGCTAAAGAACTAGAAAACCCGGGGACCATCCTGTAAGATTAGGTTCAGCCTTGTGATGCCACAGTAGATGTACCTGAGCACAGGTTTGTGGCTTGTCAGTATAGCACACATATCCTATTGTCCTTTAACATGCAGCATATATCCAACTACCACTAGGTAAAAATGAAAGACAGAGGGTCTCTACTTAAATCTCCTTGCCTCTTGTGCTAGACTTTGGCCTTCATTATGTTGGGGAAGCTTGGTGTTGGTTGAGCTTCTGAGGGTCCAGGTCCAGGCTGGTGAGTGAATTCTCAAGACTTCTTTTGACTTCAAAATGCTTTGTTCCCACAGTGGGACAGATATTCTTTCAGGCCACATACAACTGGGGCACTGTGCACTCACTCATTGCTTGTTCCTCTTGATGCTATTCCCAGTGTGGATTTTGTGAAGTGGTCTTCCCAGGGGATGCTGAGGATGAGTCCAGATGCCATGAATGCCCTCTTTAAGCCAACCATTGACAGCATCATCGAGCATCTCCGTAAGTATCAGATGGGTCTTGGCCTCTTGTGGGACAGAGCTGGGAATGGGGACAATACCGAGGCAGCGCGGTTGGTAGGTAACCTGGATCTGGAAGCTACAAGTCTTCTCTGGCCTTCATGAGGAATTCTGCTGGACATGGCACTAATTCTGTAAAGCTGAGAAAGCTGAAGACCTGCCCTTACCTAGGCTTCATTTTGGCCTTGCAGGTCAGTGGTTAAGAAACTCTGAAGCCATACTACTCTAGAGTGACAAGCCCTGGGACTGTATCTTGTCTGAAGTGTCAGGAAAGCTTAGGAATCCTTGCCTCACTGGGAGAGAAGGAACTGGTTTGTTAACCAAGGAAGGATTCCAGCAAGACAGAGGCTGTCTATGCTATCATCTTGTGCATTGGCTGTTCTCGCCCAGAGACACACAGTATCCTGATGGGGATTTTTCTTTTTCAAGACACAACATCATACCCTTTATGTATCCTTCACCTACCTACCATTGTGATTATCAGAGACAATTATTTCTAGCAGCTTGAACCACATGTTTAAAGGAATACTGTTGTTATGAAGAAATTAAAATCACCACCACCACTACCTCTGACAATGAGGCTTCTACTTGGCACAGCCCTGGCCTTTGTTCCTAAGTATACAGTGTGCAAAACCTTTCTTCAGAAGACTAGCTCAATACAAAGTCAGTTTGATGAGCTCAGGCAAAGCCAGCTGATGCTCATGCTTAGCTGACTTCCCCTTGCTAGCCTGCTCTGGGTAACCTGATCTTCCTTTCTTTTTCTCTTTCAGGGGACCTGTTTCAGAAGCCTGAGGTTTCCACAGTCAAGTTCCTCTTCCTGGTGGGTGGCTTTGCAGAGGCACCCCTCCTGCAGCAGGCAGTGCAGGCTGCCTTTGGTGACAAGTGCAGGATCATCATCCCCCAGGATGTGGGCCTCACCATCCTCAAGGGGGCTGTCCTCTTCGGCCTGGACCCTGCCGTCATCAAGGTGCGCCGGTCTCCTCTCACCTATGGAGTGGGTGTGCTGAACCGCTATGTGGAGGGGAAGCACCCTCCCGAGAAGCTACTGGTGAAGGATGGCACACGCTGGTGCACTGATGTCTTTGACAAATTCATCTCTGCTGACCAGTCTGTGGCCCTGGGGGAGCTGGTCAAACGCAGTTACACTCCAGCCAAGCCCTCCCAGCTGGTTATCATCATCAACATCTATAGCTCTGAGCACGACAATGTCAGCTTCATCACTGACCCAGGGGTGAAAAAGTGTGGTACACTCCGCTTGGATCTCACGGGGACCAGCGGCACAGCAGTACCTGCCCGCAGGGAAATCCAGACCCTTATGCAGTTTGGGGACACTGAGATCAAGGCCACAGCCATTGATATAGCCACCTCAAAGAGTGTCAAAGTGGGGATTGACTTTCTAAACTACTAATGTAACCATCCCTCCCTGCTACCAGCCCCCTGGGACTCCTCTGCATTTGCTGACCTCAACCTTAACTGTTTCGTCCTTGACATTGACCCTTGCCATTGCCCACCTGAATTTCAGTAGGAAAAATGAGAACCAGGGAGAGAATTAACTTAGGGTTATTTTTTGAAGATACATCGGAGTCAGAAAAACTCAAATGAATATCAAAGTCTGGAAATAGGAAGTGCAAGGATTCTAGAGCAGCCAACCTTCACAGGTTTCTGACTTTTAAGACATCCCTTGGTGAGGAAATGGGTGCAGCTTGCCATCAAGAGGTCCCTGTAAGGGAGGACTTAGGACATCCACTGCCATCTCTTTGGATTTGAAGTGAGACCTTTGAGCCACGAGGGGATCTTCTTTAGAGGTCTTTTAAAATTATTTTGGATGGCAGTGAATAGGAAATATCAGCTTCCTGCAGCTAACGTCTTTTAATCATGGGACTCAAATTGGTGACTCAGTAGCAATTTACAGTATTTTTTTTTAAGCTGGTGGGAGAAGACATCTTACACTGAGGACTATTTTAGGTTCTCATGTAATTTAAATTCCAAAGAGGCTCAATGAAGGATAGGATAGCCTTGGCTAACTCAACCAGGACTGTGGGGTGGGGGCAAGAATGCTGATATCTTGATTTTTCCAGAGCAGGTAAAACTTACTTTGGTGGAAATGTACACTGAAGACTTAATGATTTGTCCCAAATTACAGTGGTCCCCGTTTATCTGTAGAGAATACAGGTTCTCTAGTGAATTCCCAAAGCTGTGGATAGTACCAAAACTTATCTATACTATGTTTTTCTATACGTACATACTTGTGATAAAGTTCAATTTAATAAAGTAGTAAAAGATTAGCACCAATAACTAATGATTAAATAGGACCATTATGAAAACACACTTTCATAAAATTTATAAATTGTGGTCTATCATAGCATAATTTACTATACTATATACTATACTATGCTATACTGATATGTATTTTTTGGACCACAGTTGACTGGGGTTCATTGAAAACCCAGTAAATGAAAACACAGATCAGAAGGTAATTCCCAGAACTATAAACTTTGAGTTCAGAGGCCTGCATAATTCTAGGAGATCTTAGTAGGAATTTAGTTTGAGAAATTAAAGTTTTTATTTGCCCAGTTTGTACGTATCGCCAAACCCAGGAATCCAAACCAGCCTCCTGCCTTGCAAACCATGCACATTTCCAATTAACCCCCCTCCTCCCAACTATTTTTCAATAAGTAAATATGAAAGGGGATTTTGTTCCATGAATGTCTCTATCAAATCCTCAGCTTTTCAATTTCACCTAAAAAGTGTATGTAAACCTCAACCTGGTAAATGCTAACAGCCTATTCTAAAGTGGGTCTGTGGCTCACCTGCCTCAGAATTGCCTGGGTGCTTGTTAAGAGCAGGACCTGAATCTAATCCCTTTTAGCCAGAGCTGACTTTGGAGAGAGAGGGTCTGCATTTTTAGTGTTGGATTGAAAAAATTTTAAACCTGAGATTTTTGTCAAAGCTGAACTGACCACAGACCACAGCATGTGGCCTCAAATCTTCCTGCCAGAGATCCCTTAGGGAAGAGGCTATGTATGTACCCACACACCCTGCCAGTCAGATCAGAGGGATTGGAGATCCACCTGGCCTGAGGTGGGGAGGGTCACCCTCACGGGAAGGATCAGAGAATGAAAAGGATGTAACAAAAGGAACCCTGAGAATGAAGCTGCCCAGAGGGCGAGCTGAGTTCTATGTTCTCACCTTCTCTCATGTAAAGCCAAGTCTCACCAATGTTCAGGAGTCAACTGATGGTAAAGAATCAAGGATATGACTCACAGTCCATTCCATCTGTTCAAAGATGCTTTCCTACCTGCTGGAATTCATCCTGATTTCAAATCACTGGAGGCGTGCATAATGAATGAATTAATGGATGAGTGAATGAATGAATGCAGAATGAGGGAAGGGACTTCAAATGCAAGTTGGGTTTGTGAACCCATCATCATAGCCAATGTGTAGATTTTTAAGTAGCATTTTGAATTCCAACATATTGTCTTCTTCACACCACTTGCTGCAGAATTCCCTGCTAGAATGTGAAAATGCTATTAAACCATAGAACAAGAGAATAAGAGCCCCAAACTGAATGGCAGGGGCTCAAATCCAGGCATCAGGATGCTAGGACTCTCCTGCTAACTCTGCCTCAGAAGCTCATGGGTCTCTCTTTGTTGTTTCTGGTCTCAGTTCTCAAATAGACTTTCAATTTTGTTATAATGGATATAATTTTATGTATATATAACACTAGAATCTTGTACAGAATCTTTATTTCTACTGTGTGCTTGTTTGAAAAGGAAAATGCTCTTAATTTTGGTTAATAACACTGCTGCCTGTAAGCTCCATAGCTTCATTTCTTTATTGCTCTCACTGATCACTATTTGTGCTGATACCATGCAATGGACTATGTATGCAAGACTGAGCAATAGACAGAGGTGCCTTGGGTCAGAGTATTCTGATCATACAGACTACCCAGATTGACAGCTTCATCAGACCCTTCCACACTTGCACACCCTGCCCAAAGCTGAACAGCTTCTGCATGAAGAATAATGTATCAATTCTCCTGTCCAGACTTTGAAGCTGAACATATGGCTCTGTAAGCAATGCCCACCCAAACGCTTTGTGTCTCACAGGGTTGTTGACCTCTCCTCTCTGTCAAGACAAGGTGTGGCCTACTTCAAGATCAGAGGAACCAAGTACTACATAAACAGAGGTTTCTGTTGGGTTGGATAAGTGGGAGCGGCACAGTTCAGCCCTTCTTTTCCCAGCTAATGTAAAGCTCTCCTTACCTCATGCTAAGAATATCTCCTTGCTCCTCGTTCACCTAAATGAGCTGATAGAAATCTGCAATGTTAGCAAACTGACGATGGAGAAGGGGTGGTAATTTTACTGACTTCCTTTTGGTCCAGAGATGCAGCCCCAGTAGCCAAACTCTTTAAGTAAATCTCTCTAATCTATCCCTACCCAAGCTGAAATAATCTTATTAGAGCACTGGATAAGTACACTTGGCAATACATTCCCCAACTTAGAGAGTTCTAGAGGGTCTGTGGTCTCAGCCAGTTGTCCTTCGCATATATTATCTGGTTACTTAACCACCTTTTCTGTACACAGCAGGCAATCACAAATGCAGACTGACAGATAAGGGGCATACAGTAAGAAAGAGGAGGTGCTGAAGAAGAGGTCCTGGGGAGTGATGGCTGAGTTCAGGTTACAGAGACTGCCCCCGACCCTTAGAATGATATTTAGACCAAGTTTAGCTTTTAGAGTCCAGGTCTGGTTAATTGCCAGGGTAGCAAAGAATTGCATGCACCAATATAAACAGGAGTCAAAAAGCATTATTAATCGAAGATCGAATTTCACATTGTAGTGATGTAATAGTTGTGATTAGACTTCATAGTACGTATGCTGGGGAATGGCTTAAGTGGATGGCTAATATAAAAGTTGTTGGCCATAATATCTTAACACCTCTCACCTGCTTGAAATGTGGAACAATATCCTAAGATCAGCCACTGGGAGTCTTGTTCACGAGATAGAGCCAAACTCAGAATTTTGCAGCAGTCCACAACTAGACAGGATTGTGTCCGCCAACTCTTGTCTTCACAGATTCTAATAAAGTGAAACTCTGAATTTCATGTGGCCTAGAATTTTTTTTTCCTCGTTTGGGGTGTATAGGTGGAATTATTGGGGGATTATTACTGACTTCCTCCTGTCTCAAGTCCTTTTTCAGGTGATACAGGCTTTACTGACAGCCCTTCCTTTGCTGGGAACCAAAGTTCCATGGACCCTGAGTCCTGTCTCCTCCAAATGTGGAGCTATAGGAAAGGCAGATGGGCAGAGTCAACTGATAACTCAGGACATCCAGATGAAAATCATTAAAAGTGTGTAAGGCCTTCGTGATGCCCGCCCTTGGGGCATCCCTGCAGGCAAAGGCTGTCTAAATTCTTGGCTTCCTCCTAAGCTCTGCCCCTGGAGCATATTCTAATTTGGCTCTAGAAGTGTCTGGATGGTTTGAGGTGGGGGGTCCCAGGAATCCAAGGGGGTGAAAAGGTGGTTGCTGCACCTGGCTTGATCTGAGTTTCAGTAGCCAGGATAGAAAGGTCCTATCCTCTCCAGGGAAACGCACTAAGCAAGTTAAGGTGGGTAGTGGACAGCAGTTCCTTCTCTGTAGAGACAGCAGCCAGGGGGAGCCATCCATGCCCCATTTGGTACACATGCTGACATTATATTGGGATTCAGCCAAAGGATGGTGCAGGCTGTCTTTCTTCCCATAAACCCCTGCTAGAAAGGAGTAAGACAATTTCCCCAAGCACACCTTCATTTTGGCAAAGCTCTTGTGTCTTGAGACCCTTGGTGGTTAAAAAGAGAAACAAGCCCCAACTCTCCTTGTGGAGAAAGATGACTGCAGGGGTGTACTAGGCTGGAGAAAGGTAACTGTGTTTGGAAGTCAACATGGACACAGATGGCCTTTCTTTCCCAGACTGCTTCCTGCCGCTTGCTGGACCCTCACAGGATGGTGATGGAGACTACTGGTAAACTAAGGAAGGAAATGGGGGTGGCTTTTGGCTCGCATCCCCTTCGTGGCCACACCACCAAACAGGAGCTGCAACCTCCCTTGACTGTGGGTTCCACTTTCCCTGGTGGAAATGAGGCACTCAAGCTACAGGCATCATCAGCTCCTAGAACAAACATTTATGGGCAAATGTCTGAACTTCACAGTGCCAGTGCGGGATGGATTAGTGGCCAAGATTATTGTGTTTACCAACTTCCGGGTTCTGGTTCCCGTGTCTGAGTCGTCCTCCACTCCCACCCCTAGTTCCCATGTAGTGGGCGGGACCAGCCTCAAATATCCCGGATGAATCCAGAATCTGCCCCACCCAGTTTAGAGTGAGCTCACAAAGGCCAGGAAGAACAGGTGGGCAAGCAGAGTTGCCTAGTTCCCTTGGGGGTGCTCGGCCGGCCCAGGTGAGAGCAGGTGCCCATGGAGCTGGGTGGAGAAAGGTCCCATTCTCTCCTGGACCATGCCCTTCCCTTGTTCAGAAATTCCTCCAAGTGCCTCCCCGCCCCAACTCCCTACAGGCTGGCCTGGTTCTAACCACCCAGGGATTACTCTTGATGGCATCTTCTGTCCCTAGGTCTTTAGCAGTCATTGCTCATATTCCCCTTTACTCTAGAACTTTGAAATAATCTCCTGACCACAAAAGTACCACTTTCCAGAGATATACTGGTTTAGCAGTATAGGGCATAAATGAGCCACAGAATCTACATACAAACCTTGGCCTATTGTGGGAGTGCATTGATGATCCTCGGTGAGGCGAGGGCTTTGCTGAGAGGTGGTATCTACATAGCTGGTACTAGAATGGGCATCCATCACCTCACCTCTATTCAACCCCTTTGGTTTTTTTGTTTGTTTGTTTGTATGTGTCTTTCAGACCCAAGGCTGGAATTGGTTAGGGTAAGCCTTTGTTGTTGGGGGTCTCATATACACTGAATAAAATTGAGAAGGGACATAGTCACATGATACTAGTAGTATCCCGTCCCCCTAGTTATGAAACCAAAATGTCTCCAGACAGTTTCAGATATTCTGAAAGGAAAGAGATATAGCAACCCAAATTACTACCAAACCAGATTCTGCCTGAATTAAGAGTGGGCTGTGGAAAAATGAATTTCTTATCATCCCATTATGCAAGTTTCATGAGCCTTACATGGTGGCTCCTTGGCCTTGATCATCTTTATATTCACAACTCTGTCCACTTTATGGCCAAATATGCATATGGTTTTATTAGATTGATGAGTGGGTGGATGGATGGAAGGGTGGCAGGAGGGGTATCTCTGGAAACTGAGGCACTCATAGTAGGAGATCTACAATACACATGGAAGGTAATGCACTCCTGGTATCTGGTCTCTAATTTATAACTAACTTAACTCTGTCAACTAGCTTTGGGTGTGATAACATACTACTTCACAGTCTTAACTCCTGACAAAGTCATTCTTTTATGCCCAAGAACTCTTTTATACATGTGCACAAAGTCCTCGATGTGGAGACTAGAGACCATTTTATGCCTCTTTCCCTTTACTGGCAGAGTAAAATGGAGTCTCCTGAGACCTTCATGAGAAAACTTCCCATCACACCAGGATACAGTGGTAAGTGACATTGGTAACAGTGGTCCTGGTCTCAGGCATGTCTTGCTCATGGTGTCTAATTAGGCCAGTGCAAGCACTCCAGTTTCTAAGACACACATTGAGAGCACTAGTGCTGTCGAGCACCAGCTAGTCTTAGATAATTGAGAAGAAAACATTTAGGCCAAATTCTTCAGGAGTTGGCTGGAATACTGGGAGTGTTTGACACCTGCTGAGTGGTGTGGATCAAGACAGACATAGTGATTGAGGACAGACAAAGGTGGATAAGTTAGGGCTCTGTCCTTGTCAAGTTGTGCTTTCCAGGTCTCCCACAAGGGTGGATCTTACTTTCTCATTCCTTCCCATGTCTCATAAAGAGAGACTGACCATCTGCCCTGTGGAGGTTGTAGCCCTGGAAGTCTATGTCTGAGAAACCCTTTTTATCTTTGACAAAAGATCTCAGTTGCTCTTTGTTTTATTATTATTATTATTATTATTATTATTATTATTATTTATTTATTTATTTATTTTACATCCTACAGCAATGTCTCCTCCATCCCCTCCTCCACTCCACCTTCTCCCCCTCAATCCACTTCTCTGTTTCTGTTCAGAAAGAGGCAGGCCTCCCAGGGGTATCAACAAAGCCTGGCATATCAAATTGCGATAAGACTAAGCACCACCTCCCCTTGTATTGAAACTGGGCAAGGCAATTCTGTATATGGAGTAAGTTTCTGAGAGCTGGCTAAAGTGTTAGGGACAGCCTCTGCTCTCATTGTTAGGTATCCCAGAGGGAGACCAATTAAACAACTGTCACATCTATGCAGAGGGCCTAGGTCAGTCCCCGCAGGCACTGATCTCTGTTTCTAAAGGCTCTTTTGTCCTCAGGCTTCTGAGAACTGTGAACATCCCTATGACTGACATATTCAGTAGGCCCTTGGTTTTCATACGTGGCTGTTTTCAGAAGGTGCTATGCTTGCAGACATTCTGATGTTTCCAAGGCTCACCCTGGCCCTACTAGCTAGATAAGAGAATGTGTTTTAGATTTCAACAGTTCAGATTTATTTTACAATTCCCTTTGTCTACGGTCTACAAGACTGTAATAACTTTATGTAAAAAATGAATTCTATAAAATGGCAACCAGCCTCATTGTCTCTTGATTCTTCAAATGAATGTTTATAAGTTTTTCTGCAGAGCCCCATCCCCCTTATTAAGGGCATTTTGACTTTAAGGACAGCTTAAACATGGAATGATCTTGCTTCTAGCTCCTTAATTCTGTTTTCTAAGACCACGTTTCTTCAGAAGACCATGCTCATAGGTATTAGGGATTGGGGACTTGGATGTCTCTATTTGGGAGATAGAATGCACCTTATCACATTGGATACTCCCTATGGTCATTGTGATAATTAAAGAAGCCAGTACAAGCACACTTTACTCAGTAAGATGTTTTGTGTAACTAGGTATGTGAATGTCATGCATACACATACATAAATATATAGAGAAAAGTAAGCCTTGGTGCTAGAGATGCCTCAAAAAAGAGTCTTAAGTTTGTATGACTTTCTCCATGATATCACAGGATATATTTTGATTGCACAGAGGTTGGGGAAATCGTCTATAGTTACTTGTTGTTTCCAAACACTGGATGAGGGATAACTTTGGGTACCAACAGCCACAACCCACCATGGTCAAGAAAACATGGCAGTGGGGGTTTGTGAATGAGATTCCTCACATGATGATGGACCAAAATGTACCAGCCTTTTTCCTTTGGGCCTCCAGCCAGCTCCCAAATCATGACATAGAGATTTCTTGTTCGCTATGAATGCTCAGCCTTATCTTAGCTCTTATTTTAATCTGTTCTTTTAACCTCCCTTTCTGTATATCTTTCTGCTGTCTCTATGTCTGTCTGCGTGGCAGATGCCTGGCTTCTGATCCCAGGTATGCCCCCCCTTTCTCCTTGCTCTCTTCTCTTCCCGAGCCTACATTTCTCCTCCTGTTTATTCTGTCTGCCAGCCTAGTGTATCTCTCTCCTGCCTAGGTATTGGCCATTCATCTTTTTATTAGACTAATCAGGTGCCTTAGGCAGGCAAGGTGAAACAGTAATACATCTTTACATAATTAAACAAATGCAGCATAAACAAATGTAACACATCTTTACATAGTTAAATGTTCCACAACACCAAGAAGCAGAAAGAGGACAGGAAGTGGTGCTGGACTGTAAACCTTAAAGCCCCGTTCAGCCACTCACTTCCTCGAGCCCGGCCCATGTCCTGTTATTTCTACAATCTCCCTGAACAGACAAACACAAGAGCCCACGAGGACACATTTTACACCCAAATCATAACAGATTAGGGATCTGTGACTTCAGCTCTGTCAAGGTCAGTCTATTAAGATTTTTCTAGAAGGTGCTTTCTTGTGGGTACAATACTAGGAGTTATTACATTCAACCCCCAAACCAGGTTTTCTTTCTTAAGCAACTAAGATTAAAAAAAACAAAAAACAAAAACCAATAAGTTATAGTACTGAGAGAGACTTATTTACTTTGCAGCTTAAAGCTAAGTTCTTAACCAGTTTTCCTCATTTGTTCTTTTTAAAAATGGTTTTATTGTGGAGATATTATAGTACTTAGAATTCAGCATCCTATTTAAATACTTGTGTTTTACCCTTACTAATTGTAATGATTACATGTTATTTTGTGAGAAATGGTGAAAAATTGTCCTAGGGGTGGGTCTTGCAGATAATGAATTTACCTTTTTATGTTATCTGTCTCTGTTTTTAATGGATCTGCAATTTCTCTATGGTCTGGCAAGAAAGATCCCAGATTGCATTTGAAAAGTGTCAAGGAAAATAAGCTTTTTCTCTCTCAAAAAAAGATGAATAATTTCAATTACTCCTCAGACTATCATTTAGGCCCATTAAATGCTTTTCCCATTTGCTGTTCAGCCTGACATGGGGTATTTGCCACCAAAGTGTATGACTGTCATCTCCTTTGTTGAAGTGGACCTTCCCTCCCCAGATCCAAGGTCATTTTTCTGCAGCCTTGGGAGGGCCCAGCCATAGTGCAAACAACAACACCATTTGTATTAATGGCCTTTGGAAAAATACAGCATTGGTGGCAGTGGAGGGCTGTGGTGGTGGGTACAAAAGCTGGCTCTCAGAGGGTAGCCAGCTACTTCACTCAGGCTGTGATTCTCTGTGCTCTCCCAGGCTTCATACCATGGCTCAGTTGCGAGGGAACCCCCAGCGAGGACCACATGAATCACTGTGTGAAAGCCTTCCAGGAGAGAACACAGAGATATAAGGAGCAGCAGCAGGAATTGAACAGCTCTGTGGCTAGTGCCCCGCTCCTGAAGCCCATCTGCTCTGAGGACACAGTCCTGTGGACACTGCATGAATATGCCAAGAAGTACCACCCCCTGACTCTGGGTACAGTATGGCTTCCGCCACATCACCTTCTCTCAACCCTGGTTCTGAGTGAGATCCCAGAAGGCCATTCATTGTACAGCCAGAAAGAGCACCTAACCAAACACAGCTGATGTCAAGGAGAAAGGACTCATCCCAGGAAGTTGGGGGCGGCTGGCAGCACCCTTGGAGCCCTAGGCATATCCCAGTGGACTTTGAGCATCAGCTTATGCATCCGTGAATACTATTTTGGGTGTTTTCTCTGAGCTGGACTTCATTGTTCTCTGAGCAGACACACTATCCCCAGAGGGTGAGACAGTCATTCCCCTTTAGAGGCTCCTAGAGGTGCTCTCAGAGGTTACAACAAGGATGCTGACATCTGTCCCTGAATCCAGCTGCTGTAGATACTAATTCTGCAGAAAGAGGTTTCACACAGAATGACAATGATGCAGGTAGTTTAATGTGATTCTCATCTGGATGATTTGCACATCTAAAGGGCTATAGGGAAGGTAAAGGAGGGCCTGGGAATGGTTCAGTCTATAAAATGCTCACTGCACACATTTGAGGATCTGTTTGCTTCTTCCCTCAAAGCCCATGTAAATAAACCACGTGTTGGTTTTGCACATGAGAACAGACACACACTGCCAGCTGCCACATTTATACAGCTGCTGAGCTAGTACAAGGGAAGAGAAGAGAAAGAGAAAAGAGAATGGCTTTCTCGTGGTATCTCCTTATAATAGAGTAGGTGGGCACAGATTTACATAGCCACACCTAGGGGCATGCCTTCCATATGCAGTGTGTTCTGCTGGCCATGTTGAGTTTACCATGTGGCTGCTACGTACCAAGAATCTTACACCAGGTACCATATCATATGGCTATAATCTAATGGTAGATCTCAGGGGGTAGCTGGCCAACTAACCATAGCCAAATTAGTCTTCAGAATTATTGAGATATGCAGTTACCAAGGCAAGAATAATGAAAGACATTATGTGTGGACCTCTGGCCCTCAGAAGTATATGAATGTGCCTTGCTACACACACACACACACACACACACACACACACACACACACACACACACACACTGGGCTGATAGCTTTTGTGTTAACACCAACTTGTTTAGGGGCTTATCCAAAATAGATAATTTATATGTTTGCAGGCTTTAAAATATTTCAAACATGACAAAAGCATCCCTGCCCAAGTTTTAGGATGTAGCTCATCTCTATGGTTACTTGCCGTATGTCCTAAAGCAAACTGCTTCATCTCTCTGGGCTCCTGTTTTCTCATTAAGGCAGAGAAAGATGAACCAGGTTGTCTCATCCAGCTTTGAATTCTGGGACTTGGATGCCTATTGGATTCTTTGGCACCTGCATTCACCTTGCCAGTCATTGCCACTGCCAGGACCTGATGGGGCTTGTGGTGATTCTGATGTGCTTCCTCCCACCTGGAGGCTCTTCTTAGAACCTGAGAGCTAAGTGTGTACTGGACCTACACTACCTATACTTCCTGCCCTTTCTCCAGACTTGACAAGGAAGTAATGTGGAGCTAACAGTGACATCTGCCTTCCTGGCTGCTGAAAGAACGAGATATCTACCCTCCCCAAGATCACTGGCACACAGTTGGGAATCTTAGTGTGGCCTGTATTTTTATTTTGTTTTGTTTGGGGGGGTGTTAACTGTTAACATGCCAGGGCGTTTGGGAATGCTTCCCACTGTGCTTCTCTGAAACCCTCAGGACCTCTTCTTTCTCCTTGCAGAATGCAAGAATGTGAAAAAACCGCTGGATGAGCCCCCTATCCCTGGCTGGGCAGGCTACCTGCCCAGAGCCAGGGTCACTGAATTTGGCTGTGCCACAAGGTATACCATCATGGCCAAAAAGTGCTATGAGGACTTCATGGATTTGATGGAGCAGGCCAAGAAGTCACAACTGAAGCCATATGACCAGTAAGTTTAGGTAGCATGCATTACCCATAAGCTTGAGGATCCAGGGAGCAGAGTAGAGGTGGAGGAAGAGACAGGAGGCCACAGCCCACCACAGCACTGCTAATGCCTTGTCTTGGTTCTCGGTCTGACTTGCTGTGTAGACTATGCCTATTGTCACAGCAGGGCCTTCCTGCAGGCAGCTGTGCCATGAGTATTCTATGTTGCTTTTCAGAGGAGGACTGGGATCAACAAACTGAATTGTCTCAGCACTGGCCTAAGACTAAGGGAAGTCAGATAATGGTAGCACATACCTTTAATCCCAGCAGTTCTGAGGCAGAAACAGGCAGATCTCTGAGTTCAGGGCCTGGTCTACATACTGAGTTCAAGGACATCCCGGGCTACATAGAGAGACCCAGTCTCAAAATTTCAAACACCAACAAAAACATGATGATTGGTTATAACAGCTAGTGCCCAGGGTTAATTGGTTGGATCTGGCTATCCAGGCAGCTGTCCACTTTCTCCATCACTGCTCCATGTACTTCCCTCTGGAAGTTGTTTGCTTTGTTGAAGAGGACAGCCTTCCCTCATAGAGGAGGAGGACCAACCTGTTGTGCTCCCTGTTAGAACCTCCACACAGGCTCTCAAGATGCTAAGGGAGGGAGCTGGCAGGGACACTGGAGCACTGCACAGGCAGCTCTTCTGTCTCAGTTTACCATCTGTGAAACAGGGATGGCAAGTCTGAACATTAAAGTGGGTTGTAAGGATTAGAACAAACATAATGTGCTTGTTCCGGACCTCTCAGTATAAGGAGTCACTTCAAGTTTTCTGCTTACTTTAGAATATATGGTGTGAGCTCTCCACAGCCTCCTGACCCTTCTCCAAAAGTCTCACAGCTTCAAGGTCTCCCACCTGACTACCCAGAATCCTCTGTGCCAGGTAAATAAGGAAGGCATGGTTTCCTTCTGACCTCTCTGCTCTGCTGGGTCACCTGTGTGCAGCTCATATGGAGGCTTTCTCTTCCAGGTTACACACCTCCACCTCAGGACTCTCGAGCTCCTGGGACCTGTGGCTGTGCTCAGTGGTCCAGTCTGTCATGCAGAAGGAACATGTATGGTGAGCCACCATCCTCAGGAAAGAAGTTTGTAGAGGGCTAGAATCCTGCATCCTCCCAAAGAGATGTGAGCCATAAAGGAACTCAGAGGCCTGCTGCTCTTTGCATCAAAACCAGCCCCTCCCACTCTGGGCAATGAGGAGATTTAATAAGACTTCTTTATCTGCTACCTGTGCCCTGAGTGATTGGCAATGCCACCCATGGCAATCTTTAAATAGAGAGGTAACCTCTCAGCCTGCTGAGTTTTTTCCTTTTTCTATTTGGGGGAGGGTGGGGTGGGTAATGGGAGTTCTCAATATGTTAACCTTGTGAAAAGCCCCCTCCAGGGCCATCTCTTCCTAACACCAAGGTGATCTTGTGTAGCTAGGCCAGGCTTTTCTTCAAAAGCTTAGCCAATCCCTCTAGCCTGTTGGCCAACATGGGTCCTGGTGTAGCCTGTTCCCAATCCTGGTTTTCTAGAATTCAAGTCTCCCGCAAGACTCCAGCTGGCAGACACCAGCTATGTGAGATTACCAGGGCTATTTAAGCACAGTACCCAGCTGGGTAGCTTC
The DNA here is from genome assembly GCA_004025045.1 of Sigmodon hispidus. Classification (NCBI taxonomy): domain Eukaryota; kingdom Metazoa; phylum Chordata; class Mammalia; order Rodentia; family Cricetidae; genus Sigmodon; species Sigmodon hispidus. The sequence continues at coordinate 60,010 of PVIH01009297.1, read as the reverse complement.
ATCACTCAGAAAGTCCAAATCTGGAGGATTCAGGTACTGGGACCAAATACCTTAGAAGCAGTTCCAGAGTGGAGGAGTTTATTGTGGCCACAGTTCAGGGGTTCAGAATCCATCCTACTGGGAAAGGCATGGTAGGCAGGAACATGAGGTGGCCAGACACATTGTATTTGTAGTCTGAAATGGAGTAGACAGGAAACAGAGCCAGGGCTCTCCCTTAAGTGATACACTTCCTCCACTGAGGCTACACCTCCTAAATATTCTGCAACATTCCAAAACAGCACTACCCTGGGAGGATTGTGTTCAAACAAAGGAGCCTGTGGGAAATGATTTGAACCATGCTATGGATCTTCAGTCTTTGTCTTCTGGTTGGGTGGCATTCTTCCTGTGTGTCTTGGGAGCACTGGCCACATTGGCATAGGAGTTCATTGTGTTCCATTCTAATGTCACCCAAGCTGCAGGACCCAGTTTTTAAGTCAGTCATGTTCTGAGGTCCATGTTTTTAAGGGACATAATTCAGTCAGTAAGATTGGCTTCCTGCAAGCTTCTGCAAAGCCAAGGACACTGTCAATAGGACAAAACGCCAGCCTACAGAATGGGAAAAGATTTTCACCAACCCTACAAGTGATAGAGGACTGATCTCTAAGATATATAAAGAGCTCAAGAATTTAGAGCCCAAAACCCTGAATAACCCTATCAAAAAATAGGGTACAGATTTAAAAAGGGAATTCTCAACAGAGGAACTACGAATGGCTGAAAGGCACCTGAAGAAGTGCTCTTCATCTTTAGCCATCAGAGAAATGCAAATCAAAACAACTTTGAGATACCACCTAACACCTGTTAGAGTGGCTAAGATAAAAGGCACAGATGACAGCCTATGTAGAAGAGGATGCGGAGCAAGGGGAACACTCCTCCATTGTTGGTGGGAGTGTAAGCTTGTTCAGCCACTTTGGAATGCAATATGGAGGTTTCTCAGAAAATTGAGAATCAATCTCCCCAAGGACCCAGCAATACCACTTCTGGGTGTATACCCTAAAGAGGCACATTCACATACCAAAGGTATTAGCTCAACTATGTTCATAGCAGCATTGTTTGTAATAGTAAGAACCTGGAAACAACCTAGATGTCCCTCAACTGAAGAATGGATTAACAAACTGTGGTACATCTACACAATGGAATACTACTCAGCAGTAAGAAAAAATGATATCCTAAAGTTCGCAGGCAAATGGATGGATTTGGAGAATATCCTCCTGATCGAGGTATCACAATCTCAGAGAGATAAGCAGGGGATGTATTCACTCACTAGTGGTCTCTAAACAAACAAACAAGAAAAAAAGCCAAACATGCCCAAGCGGCAACCACTGAACAGCTTGGGATCAGAAACACCCTGGACTGACCCTTCGAATCCCACTCCAACTATAGGAATACCAGACTCACTCTTGAGGGAGGGCGGTCAAAACTGGATTTGGCCAGGAGTGGAGACTGATCCAAGCATTATTGGGTCAGTAGGACCATAGGACTGTCTGCTCTCTGCCCAGGGAAGGGATGGGGAGTTGCAGAGAAGAAAAATGTCAAGATGTAGTGGGAGGGGGAAGGGACCTTGAATAAGGATATACAGGGATGGGAAAAAAAAATTTCAGAGGGAAAGCTGAACACATAGTAAATATATGTGTAGCAATCTTATTTGCATTACCACCCTTGATAAGCCATGCTTATGATTCTTATCCTCTTCTCCTCTTCATAGTTATTGTTAACTTTTCCTCATTTTAAATTCATGTTACTGAATTTAATACAAAATAAAGAAGGAAAAAAAAAAAAAAAGATTGGCTTCCTGCCTCTTTCCTGTGGCAGGCCAGGTATCTGATTTCATGTGGTAACTGCTAGTCTGCAGAAGAAATCAAAGGGAGCTGTAAGGGGACAGTCTGTCCATGGATATCAAAGCACTTGGAAACTCACAGATCCAAGAGAGACTGTTTTTATTGTTTGTTTGTTTTTGTTTTTTTTTTTTTTCCCTGGGAGCTCCTCATACAGCAAGGTCAGTACACAGTTGAGTTCTCTGGGGGAAAAAGAACATGCAGAGGGTAGAGGAATCAATCTGAATTGTTTTAAAGGTATTTTGGGGCCAGAGAGATGGCTTGGTAGCTAAAGGATCCTGTCATCAGGCTTTATCTCCTTAAGTTCAAACCCTGGGACCCATATGAGAGAAGGAGAAAAATAAACCCCATACATTGTCACCTCCACAAGTGTGCTGTAGCACATGTGTGCCTAAGTACATCATTTTTTTTTTTCAAAAATATGTTAGGATTTTTGTTTAATGGAAAGAGAAATCCATGTCTTGGCTGAAGGTAACTGGCATTCTCTTCAGAGGGCTGAAGCAACAGTTCAAGAGCAGTGAGGATTTTTCCAGGTTTTTTAATCCCTGAAGGAGCAAGCACACAACCTCACAAAGGAACCAGGAAGCAGGTCCCCCAGATGCCTGAAGGTAAGTGGCTCAGACCTCCTCTTCTTCACCAGCCTCTCTGAACTGGGTGGAGTGAGAAGGACAGCTTGCCCTTCTTGGGACCACAGTTTTCAGGTAACTCTGCTGGGCTACTGGGGTCTGTCTTTGCAGTGAAATGAAGAGGAAGACACACTGGCATATTTCTCACCTTGGCCCCTCCCAGGAGTTAAAGCCTGTGTCAATATTTAATTTCTTGGCTAATTCATTTTACAATAACTTTTAAAAAAATGGCTGAAACTTAAAACCTCCAACAAACCCCCCAAAACAACCCAGTAAAGAGGGTAATGAGATTAGAGGCAGCTCAGCCCATCCACAGTCTCTTCTTTCCCAGGCCATGATCACTAAGTTCAGGGAACATGGCTCTGATCCCCTTTGTTTTTCCAGTTCTGCTTTGCAATTCTTTTCCTTAGTCTTCATGCTTTCTCCCTAGCCTATAATTTCCAAGAGCTTCTGTCGGGTGGGAGGGGTGTAGAAAGGTGATTTTTGCCTTGCAGAAAATTATCATTATTAGCACAGGCTGCATCTGTAATGAGCTCATTCTTGCCACCAAAAACAATTCCATTACCTGAGAAGAAAAAAAGAATCACTGGGAAAACCGAGCCTTTTGTCAGGGTAGCTTGATCTTTGTGGCAAGTAAAGTCTTCTTTTTAGGGATCACCTTTGCTTTCTGAACAAAAATTGAAAGCCCTCCCTCAGGTTGGTGGAAGGGGAACACCAATGATTCCTGTCCCTGCTACAGGGTCCACAAATGATGACCAGCAGCCTGTAAACCTCTTTACAGAGTACTCAGCCATAGCTTTGACGTTGCTCAAGCACGCTGAGTGTGGTGTAGGCTGCAGACTCCCAGAGTTCACATCTCAGCCTTTTATTTCTGCAAGTGTGGCTGACCATGGACATACACCCTAAACTCTCTGAGTACCACATTCCTAATTTTTGAAATGAAGATTATGAAAGAGCCTCATAGCATTCTTATGATATTAGGAGACAAGACAGGTGCAGGACGGTGGGGTAGTTTAGTGGTAGAGTGCCTGGTTAAGGTGGACAAGGTCCCAGGTTTGAGCCACAAGCAGCTGTGTTAATATTATTATACTTTTCTTGTGGCTGGTGTCAAATACTCACCAAGAAGAAAGTTAAAGGAAAGTTTATTTTCTCTTACAGTTCAAGAGGGTACAGTATGCCATGGTCAGGAAGACATGGCTGCATCTACAGTGAGCAAGCTTGTCTAGCTCCCTCCTTTGGTTCAGAACTTTAGGCCGTGGACAGACTGGTCTTCCTACCTCTTTTAACCTAATCTGTAAACTCCCTCACAGACATGCCTAGAGGTGTATCTCCTAGATTATTCTAGATCCTGCCAAGTTGACAATAGGAAAACAATTTCATCTATAAAATAGAACAAGAAAAAGGCAATCAAAATAACAGTGTAGAAAGTCACACGGTACAACCAAAGCGTAGGTCTGTGCCCTATGCCCTCATTCTGCTCTGCTCTGTGGGTCTCCTCCTTGGCTACTGTCACAGTGAACAACTTATGAAGAGCCATGGGCTCACCCTGGATCACCTCAAGGAGGGAACATGTGAGAAGATGAGGAGTGTAATGGGCAGGATGGAGCCAGCTCCAGGGTTTGGGTGGCTACTGCTGGCCTCGGGCATCCTCAGGACTTGTGTGGCCATATTACTGCTAGATGATCTCTATGAGAAAACAACTGCTTCAATGCTCCTGTCTTCTGTTATAAAAGTGAACAACCCACCTTACTTATGGAAGTCCAAATTCCTACTTCACATAAAAAACCCTGCCAAATATCCTTCAAGACACACACACACACACACATACACAAAGTGACTAACTATGCCAAAATAGACAGTCCTTCAAATTTCCTACTTCACTAAAAAATATGCCAAAACTCTAGGACCATAGGCTAGAAATAAATACTCTGTTACAAAGATATTTTAAGTGACTGTCCAGGCAGCCAGATGTCATCTCTGCCATTTCTAAATTTTAAAAGTTACTTATACTTCTGTTTACTCAAATAATATTATATCCTATAGTCTTTAGTATAATTAAAACTTAAATAGTTATACATATAATTTTTCTTAATTATAAAATATATTAAGTATAAAACATTAAACTCACAAAAATAAAATAAATAATAAAATATTTCCTTAATTTTGTTTAATATAAATAAACTAAATATAACTATATTTCTTAATAATTGTTTTATAAATAAATTTTACTGTTAAAATTAAGACCTTCCTTTCTAATTAAACAACAAAAAAAATGTCTTTCTATATGCTATGCATATCATTCACTGATAAAAAACTGTTTAAGCCTATGACAAGACATCTTAAAAATAAACAAAAATTCCAAACTTATATAAAAAGTCAAACAAAAACAAAATCCAGCCACCCAAAAAACAAAATATAAAAAAAAAATAACTAAGCCATGAGCCACTGGCATGACAGATTAATGGAAATGAGTTAAGATATGAGAGCTAGCAATAAGCCTGAGCCATAGGCCAAACAGCATGTAATTAATATAAGCGTCTGAGTCATTTTTGGGGGCTAAGCAGTGGTGGGCAGGTCCAGACTTTAAGGCTAAGCTGGGCCAAAAACCTCATCCACAGGTTGTTTTGGAAGATTCAGTGAAACAATGGTCCTAGCATGGTATTTCACAGTTTCTGGGTGTTAAGTTCATATGTGCAAGCCTTCACATATGACACAAAAAGAAGCTGAGTGAAGACAGATCCCTCAGCTGGTGCAAACTGGTATGCTTTACAGTACTTACTAACTGGTTAGGAGGCATTTCTGTGAGGGAGCCAGAAGGAATCCTTGCTCCGTGGTTCCTGCCTCTAGGTTCCTGTTCAAGTTCTGTTCCTGAGTCCCTTCATGATGAGTTATGAGCAAAGTGTTAAGCTGGAATAAACCCTTTCCTCCCCAAAGTGCTTCTGGCCAGAGTATTTACCACAGCAGCAGAAAGAAAACCAGAAGAGGCCCAGACAGTTACATATTACAGGCTTCATGGGCCATATGGACCTTCATAACTACTCCTGCCATCAGTACGAGAATAGCCAGAGGGTAATTAAATGGATGGCCACTGAATTTTAATAAAACTTTATTGATGGTGAAATTTTAAGTTCATACCATTTTTGTGTCTTATAAAATGTCATTTGTATTTTGAATTCCTAAGAAACAAAACCATAAACGTCATTCTTAGCAAAGGGAGAGGAAAGAGAGTTGGGGATAGAACCCTAACTCCAGCCTCTGCTGTGAGCTACAAATTAAGCCAAATGCATGGTGTAGCCAGACTCTAGTTGTGATTTATTTGTTGCAGTATGGGTCAAGAAAGCACCCCTCTAAGAGACAACCCACTAGAAGATTTCAGAAACGTAGTCTCCTGCAGTCAGAGCTCCGAGAATGCAGTGTAAACCCATGGCCAAAAGACAGAAGGACAAATACCAGTGTGCAGCTTGTATTAGCCTGGAGAAAGCCTACGGTGGTTTAGAGAAGGCAGAAACAAAGGCTCCAGAGAGGTGTTTTTATACCGTGCATTAAAGTTAAAATCTAATTTAGATGAAAATGGAAGGCACAGAAATGAAAAGTGTGTGTGGCTTTATCCATTCAGTCGTATGCCCTCTAACGATAGCTTTACCAAATATATTCCCTTGGCTTGAAAATAAAGATGATGTTTCTCCTTCTTTTTCAGCAATTTGATTTTGTTGTTTTTGCAAATTGCTCTAGCTTTGTGACTAGTACAAACTCCATTTCTGATCTGCGGCAAACAAAAATAGAGCATTAAAGTGTTTAAGGTCCAATCAAAGGCTTGCCGCGTGCGACACAATATTAAAATAACAGAAAAATCAATTCCATTTTTTATTTTGAACGTGATTTGTCACAAATAGCATTCTAATAGATAACACTGATTATATGGTAGCAAATGTAATTTATATATACTGAGTGCTATGGCTTTGTCAGTCGTCATTAAGGAATTTGACATGTATGCAGGAGAACAATAAATGTCAGCTGAAATATATACCAGCCAGATAGAAATGGGATGCTGAAATGAGTAACGCCGGTGCACACTATACTTATAAGTAATAATGTGCAGTCTAAAGTAGCTTGGGTTTTCAAACAAGAGCTCTTTTTATGTTGTCATTTAAAATATCTCATATTTCTGAAGGTCAGGAATAAATGGTACTATTAGCATTAAAAGCTAGTAAAAGATATTCATTTAACATAACGTTTTATGAAATAGCTTTGTAAAGTATTCATTTTTTTTTTCACTCCATGGAGACTGAGAAGACATGATGAAGATGCTGACTTCTCTGTGGGTGACTTTACATTGCACCTTTGTTGCTGTTAACATCTTCATTCAGTAAAATCCTTATGGAATCATGTGCCTTGAGCCTGGGAGAGAGAATACTATGGAGTAAAGTTATCTACAGAGCTATGGCCTTGACTTCATTGGCAGTGACTCGGGGTATAGTGATGTTAGAGTCAGAGGTGACGTGAAGGGTTTTCTGTGACTGTCATGGGTCTGTGGAGGGGAGAGGAGAGGCTTCCCTTCAGAAATAGCAGCTGATAAATCAGAATCTAATTCAAATAGAGACATAGGTCCATCCTGGAGGAAGCAGCCACTGAAGGCCGTTTAGTTGTTTTTTACCTTCTATAGTTGCTGAACTGCAAATATAGCAACCAACTCAATTTATTGGGCTCCTGAAATCCTATCAGTCTCTGTATTTCCTACCTTTCTTAGATTTGAACTTTTAAAAAGTCAAACTATAAAGAAACCTTACTGATAACCACCTGGAGCTATCAAAAATGACTTTTCATTGCATTTATTTCAACTTCTTTGGTAATGAAAATAGATAAGGTATTGCTGGTCTCTTAGGAGGATTCTAAGCCACTTTCTGGGCTGTCCTGATATTTCAGGTAACATGGGAGGTGGATAGTAATATTTTATGAGGAGTGAAATACACAAAATCTCTGAGTCTCATGGGAGCTTCTCAGCATCACTTGAATTCTCCCCAGAATGCTGGGGGCCTCTACCTATTTTGCTACATATGAATCCTATTTGTTATTGTACAGTCTGATGACTAAACTATCATTTTGGTCTTATTTGCATTTCTCTGCTTCCTCATGTGAGGTGGCATTGCCAGTATCTGTACTTTAGTTTCCCTTGATGTGCTTTGGATGCTGAGTGTCCTCAAAAGGGTCACATAATGGAACCCTGGTCCCTTGGGGACATTGGGATATTGTGGGTCTTTATAAGATGGGGCCTTTTGGAAGTGGATTGTGCCAGGAGGATATGATTGTTGGAAGGGTTTGATGTTCTCACAGGGTATGAGTTAAGTCTTGGGGATGGATTATTTCTCACAAGGATAGGCTGCTATGAAGTCAGTTTGGCTTTGTGTTTCTCTTCTGTTTCTGTACACACCTACTTGTCCATCATGTTTTGACGCAGCCCTTGCCATTTAGACTTTCCAGCCACTGGAACTGAGACAAATGAGAAATTAAACTTTTTGTTGTTGTTGTTGTTGTTCAGCATCAGATTGTTCTTGTTTCAATAGTAACAGATTACAGTAGCCTCTCTATGGGCTACCTGCTCATGCCTTTTGTCCATTTTCTCATTGTAGTGTTCTTCTATGAAAATCTGAATACTCGACCTTGGTGGTGCATACTTGAGACAACTACTCTGAGGCTGGACTTGTATTTCTTGTTTGCTTTGATATGCTGTTACTCTGAAATAAAACTCAGGTTGACCAGTACTTCTTGCCTCTTGATAGTTATGTGCCAGGTGCCGTGGTGCATGGTTTTCATGCATGCTGTATTTACTTAATTCTAACTGCTGTCCTGTGTGCAAGGTTATTGTTGAGCATGGAAGAGTCACATGGCTGTGTTCACAGAGACCGCTCAGCACAACTGAAAAGCTTTATTCACACTGTTAAGATCTATAGGTGTTTCACAAATACTAATTGGTATTAATGATAAAAAAAAAAAAAAAACCAGAGCCAGATATTAGGGCGAATGTTAAAAAGATCAGAAAAAACAGAGGAACAAACCACAGCCACTTCTCACCTTGCTAGCTCCTCAGCCAAAAGAAAAGGTCTTGCCTCCTCCTTCCCTATATTTCTTTCCCTGCCCAGCCATATCACTTCCTGTTTCAAATTTCCTAATGCTGGGGTTAAAGGTGTATGTGTTTCCAGGTAATGGGAGCAGAGGCATGGGATCCTAAGTGCTGGGATTAAAGGTGTGTGCCACAACCCCCTGGCACACACCTGTGTTTCTCTCTCTCCAGGACTAGATCATTCTCATGTAGCCCAGTGTGGCCTTGAATTCACAGAGATCTAGACAGATCTGCCTCTGTTTCCTGAATGCTAGGATTAAAGGTGTGTGCCACCACTCCCTGACTTCTATGGCTGACTCTGTCCTCTGATCTTCAGGAAAACGACATGGGATACCTCTCTGTACAATGTGAATATGCTTATTACCATTGGTTAATAAACTGTTTTGGCCTATGGCAAGGCAGCTTGGAGGCAGGTGGGAAATCTAATCAGAGATAAAGAGGAAGAAGAGCAGAGTCTGGGAAACAATCCAGCCACCTAAGAAATAAGATGTAAAAGTACAGGTAAGCCACGAGCCACATGGCAATAAAATAGATTAATAAAAGTGGGTTAAGTTGTAATGAGCCTGAGTCATAGGCCAAATAGTCTGTAATTAATATGAGCCTTTGAGTATTTTATAAGCAGCTACAGGATTATTGGTTGTAATGCCCAAAGGTTGGTCCCCCAGAGAGACCACCAGAGACAGAGATATTCGAAATCCTACAGCAAGGTTTATTGTTAGTGTGATACTAGCCAGGCAGGGAGCTTGTTCCCGGAAGGTGTGGTGCAAGGAAGAGCTGAGCACCCCCAATTACATAAGGTTCTTATAGGCGAAACCCACAAGCCAGTGTTACTTGGGGTCAAGGGTGCACGTGTGCTGCTGATTGGCTCCTGCTTAGGGACTTTTTACAGCTTAACATTTCTGGACCCCACCTGGGTGGGGTGTCCTTAGATAGTGCTTAGCTTACTCTTTCTTGGAACTGGGCAAGCCCCTGCCAGGAAAGTGAAACCAAACTCTATTTTACCTCTATAATACTAAATGGAGCTTCTTGTGCTAAGTTTACTCTCTTCATCAGTGAAAGAGATTCCTTTGAACCTCAGGCCCAGATGAGGCAGAAATGTTCAGGCTACAAGTAAGCTTAAATTGTTTAGAGCCTATACATTATATCACTACATGTAGAAATTTGAACTCACAAAAATACAGAAAGATCTCTGTGTCCTAGTAGAGGCATAGGTCATAGTCATCCCTGTGCTGGGATTAAAGGTATAAATTACCACCACAATCACCCATACTGGGCAGCTCATAGTCATTTTTAATTATAGAATGTGCACTCACATACACACACATACTACAGCTACACAGATGCAAACATAACTTAAAAAAATAAAGTAAGGCTTTAGGAAAGTAATTTGTTGTTGATGCAGAGGAGGATTTGTTAAAAAAAAAAAAAATACCCAGAAGAAACTGTTCAATGTTTTTCACTTTGATTGTACATTTCCTAGGAGCTTAAAAAATACATGTGTCCCCCACAGAGGAGATGGCTGGCCTAGGATACAGCTGGGATAGCTGAAACCATTGAGACCAAGAACAGAAAGAAGTTCTGTGCTCTGTGGCTTTACCTGGATCGCACAGTTGGGCTCAGATAATGGCCCATTTCATTGTACCTACCTAAGGCCTTTAAATGATAAATAGGGTTTCAAGGAAAAGGAGTTGGAAAATACAAAGAAAGAGGAAAAGGGGAATGGGCTGAGAATCCCCAGACACTGAGCTTCACCGTGGGCTCTTCACCCCAAGTGTTGGCCTCTGATGCCATGAATGGTGATTCTTGGAAGTTAACAAATGAACCCATTTCCTAGATTCTAAGAATTGAATAGTGACCACCCCACTATGGTCCATCAAGTTTCCTAGCAGAAACCATCAGGAAAGGATATTAATTGTATGAGTGCTTGTGATGGGAAAGAACCTATCCTCTTAAGCAGTTGGGCCCACGATTCGCATGATCATGCCTATCCTTGGAGTTTACTAATGAATGAGAGCCCTTTTCTGTACCACTAGATAATAATGCCCAATTTATGAAGAATATAAAAAGTTGATAGTGGCACATGCAGTATTATTCTATTTGTGCTTGGACAAAAGGGTAGGGTATGAGGTAGACAAAAACATATGCATATGTTAACTCTATCTGGGGAATAAACACAAGTCATCCCTGTAAGGATTTCTGGCACACCCTATGGTGAACATGGTGCTGGGTGAGGTAAGAATTCCTGGCATGTAGCGGCCACATGGCAAACCCAATATGGCACTGGCAGAACATGCCGCTTAAATAGGGCACATCCTTAGGTATGGCTACATAAATCCGTGCCCACCGTTCTCTTAAAAGGAGCCACCATGTGAAAGTCAGACTCCTTTTCTCTTCTGCTTCTTTCCCTGGTACCCGCTTAGCAACTCTCCTGAATAAACTCTAGTGTGGTAGTTGGTAGTGTGTGTCTGATCTCATGCTCAAAACCAACAGTCCCTAGGGAGAAAAACAGGCTCCTGCAGATGTAGGAATGTTCTGTATCACTTGTATTTTGTACCAAGTACAGGTATTAACTTTGTGGTGGCATATTCAATAAAAATAGCCTGAAATATTACAGGACAGAGTGAAGCCATGGAGATCAGGGAGTGGTGGTGACCCATGCCTTTAATCCCAGCACTTGGGAGACAGACATCCTGTGGATCTCTGTGAGTTCAAGGACAAACAGAGCCAGGTGGTGATGGCACATACCTCTAATCCTGGCTCTAGGAATGTTGAATGAGGAAGTAAAATAGCTGGGCAGAGAAGCATAAAGGCAGAGGAAGGCAAAAGCTGTGCCTCTTTGCCTGCACACCTGCAATAGATAGTCTGGATAGTCTGAGGATTCGTGAAGAAAGCACCTACCCTGTTTGATCTGAGGAATGTTGAGAATTGGCTGTGGTTTGTTCCCTGTCTCTCTGATATTTCAGCTTTTCTTCAATATCTGGCTCTGGATTTTATTAATAATATTAAATAGAATTAGAGCAGTATCTTGCTGTTTTAAAAATCTTCATATTTCATGCCATTCGCTGATTTTAACTCAAAACACAAAAGTTTGACACAAAATGTCCTGAAAGAGAGAGATGTGACAGAGGAGTGTGTGTGTGTGTGTGTGTGTGTGTGTGTGTGTGTGTGTGTGTGTGTGTGTGTGTGTGTGTGTGTGTGTGTGTGTGTGTGTGTGTGTGTGTGTGTGTGTGTGTGTGTGTGTGTGTGTGTGTGTGTG